>JAJIBD010038583.1:0-99411 GCA_021461705.1 Cryptotis parvus
AAAACCATGGTAGCTAATCACTATCACTATCTTCCCGTTGATCATCTATTTGCTAGAGCGGGCACCAGTAATATCTCCATATGTCCTGTCTCATGCTAGTAGAACCCAAAGGCATCCGCTTGCTCCAGGAACATAAAGAGCCTCAAACCATTATATTAGGTCATAGGAATGACCTAATATAAATGTTACTGGTATTTGGCATATCAAATACAACACGAGCAGCTTTCCAGGCTTGCCTTGCGGGTGGCATACTCTTGTAGTCACCCCCTGAATAAAGCATTTATTGATGAACCGGCGCTGCCACTAGCGGCCGCACGGAGCCGGGCTGTGATAGTCTGGTTTGCTGGGTGGAGTTGTGATGAAAGGGAAGTCCAGATGTGGAAGATGGCAGCCCCCATGGAGTCGAGGGGGTCATCTGACTTGTTGTGAGGCTCTGCTGGGGTGGCAGGTCAGGGCTAGAACCCGCCATGACTCCCGGGCGCCTCATGAGTGGCTGGGCACAGGAAGAGCAAGTAGCAGCTCTGCCCCATGTCTGAGAGTCTCTAGTTCAGCATACCTGGGCCGGGTTAAAAAAAAAAACTGCTGCAGGTGGGTGTGGATGATCCCGGCTGTGATAGTCTGGTCTGCTGGGTGGAGATGTGACGAGAGGGAAGTCCGGATGTATGGTAGCTAAAACACCCTTATTTCCCTTTTTTAAGATTTTGTTCCTCTTTATAATAAAATGATTTCCCATTAAATCTATTCACATAGTTCTCCCTTATTTTTATTTCATGATGGTTTGTAAGAAAGTGTTCATATATAAGAATAATTATTGAGGCCGGAGTGATAGCCCAGCTGGTAGGGCGTTTGCCTTGCACGTCGGCTGGCCCATCCTGGCCCGGGTTCGATGCCTGGCATTCCATATGATCCCGAGCACTGCCAGGAGTAATTCCTGAGTGCAGAGCCAGGAGTAACCCCTGAGCATTGCTGGGTGTGACCCAAAAAGCCAAAAAAAAAAAAACAATAGTTATTTAATATTAATTTAATTAAAAGCTATAAAATTATTTTTATTTCTTGAGGAATGTATAAGTAAATTATACTCGCGAAAGGTTATACAATTATTAGAATTAGAATGATAATACAGGGATAGGGTGCTTGCCTTGCATGTGGCTGTTCTGATGCAATCCCTTACTCCCCATGTGTTCCTCCCTAGAGCTCCAGCAGAGTAATTCCAAATGCAGAACCAAAAGTAACTGCTGATCATTCAGTGTCCCCCCCTCCAACACCCCAAGAAAGCACTTTCCTTGTATGTATGCTAGAGACAATGTTTGATCCCTGGAACCCATATGGTTCCCATGCTTAATCACTGGAACTCATATGGACCCCAAACACCACTAGGAGTGATCCCAAAAAACAAAACTAAGTAATCCCTGAGCACTGCTAGAGAAGGGAAAAATAGTTATATAATTATCAAAAAGCACAGTTTTTAAGTCTGTATAGTGATGTGGTAAAGCAGATAGAATATTAAAAAAATTATTATACCTTTGTGAGCTATACAGTTACAAAGATGTTAATATTTGGGTTTCAGTCATACAGTGTTCCAGCACCCATCCCTCCACCAGTGCCCATTTACCACCACCAGTGTCCCCTATTCCCCTCCCCCTCCCCACTTTGCCTCCCTCCCCCTCTGTTCATCTCTATGTCTCTCTCTCTCTCTCTCCCTTCTCTTACACATTGTGGCTTGCAATACATACATTTAGGGGTTATCATGTATATCTCTTTGCCTACATTCAATGCTCAGTTCTAGGCTGATATTATCATTTCCAACAATTATTAGTACATTGTTCCTTCTCCTTCTACCTAACCTCTGACTCCCACACACTTGCAGTAGATTTCACCCACTGACAAGACCTCATGATCCATGTTTTGCCTGGCATTGGATATTGTTATCATGCTATTCTTCATATTTCACTATGCATAAATAAAGTATATATATACATATACTATATATATTATATTCTTATTTATCCTGAGAACATATAAACTTGTTTTCTGTTGGCATTTTTTAAAAATTTTGTATTATACCACCAAGATATATAGTTAACAAAGTTTATATTTGGATTTCAGACATACAGTGTTCCAGCACCCATCCCTCCACCAGTGCCCATTTCCCTTCACCAATTTACCATTAATCCTGCCCCCCCAGCTTGCATCTATCTCAGGTAATTTTCACTTCTTTCTCTCTCTCTCTTTTCCTCTCTTCTTTTACATACTGTGGCTTTCAATACATACAGTTAGAGGTTATCATGTATATACTTTTGCCCACTTTCAATGCTCAGTTCTATGCTGGTATTGTCATTTACAATAATTATTAGTACACTGTTTTTTTCTCTCTATTGCCTAACCTCTGACTGCTACATGTTGGGGAAGTGCCGCCGGGTCCCCGACAGTGCCGGGAAGCGAAGTTCTGTTCTACCTCCAAAGCCGGAGGGAAATGGATGAAGACTCAGGAATCCGATGCAGTTTTAAAAAGGGCTTTACTATCACAGGTTCCAATATACAATCCCAGATCAGGGAAAACCTCTGGACTCTGGGTTCCCAGCTAGGCCCCAGCCAGGTGTAGGCCAAGATGGCTGCCACCATGTGTTGAAGCCCAACAGAGAATCGAAAGGACGGATGAAGCAAAACACCAAAGGAAGCTGAAATGGCAAAAGGGGAAAAAGAAGAGAGCTTCTTTCTTCTTGCAGCTTATTTTATAGCTAGAAATCCGCCAACACTCTAGCCCACCCCATTCTGGGTTGGGCTATCTAGAGATGAAAAACAGGAAAATAGCTCTATAGAATGTAGTAACTTCAGGAGACCATCTGGTTGTTTACAAGGACCCAGAGCTAATTAAAAGCCTCCTAGCAGAGCTGGGAGAAGCTATAAGCTAAATGTAACTTCCCCTGGCAGGAAGGATCAAGTGCCCTCAGGTAATTTCTCCCAGTACCTCACCTAATATCTTAAGCCAAGATCTGCCTGGAATTGCCTTTATAGGGTAGAGAAGGGGGTTTCTGAGATGGTATGTCTCAGTATCAAAGACTAATACTAATGCCAGTTAAATATTTCTCCAAGCCTTCACAGGAGTCTCGTCTACTTCACGGTAGTTTTGTATTTTAGTTGCCTTTGAGTTATCAGGGAGCCATGCTTGCTTGCTTGGAGGCAAAACAGCATTTCTCTCTGGTCTAATTACTTAGAGATCCAATGTGGCCAGGCAAATATGCTGGTAAGATCTAGCTAGTCCCACGATGATTGTGGTAGCATGAGAAATATTTATACCAGCTAGTACAGAATACATGGTCAGGTAAGACTGCCACATTCAGACTACCCCCTATCTATGAAGTGACCTACAGGAGGCAGTCCAGGGCAGATGCAGAGGCCTAGGCTTTTAGGTGTCCAGCAACAGCTACACATTAGCAGTAGATTCTATCCACTGACAAGACCTCCTAATCCATGTTTTGTCTGGTTTTGAATATTGGTATCATGCTATTTTTTATATCCCTCAAATAAATGCAGTCATTCTATATCTGTCTTTTTCCTTCTGACTAATTTCACTCAGCATGATCCTCTCCATGTCCATCTGTTTATAGGCAAATTTCATAACTTCACTTTTCCTAACAGCTGTGTAGTATTCCATTGTCTAGATGCACCTAAGTTTCTTTATCCACTCATCAGTTCTCAGACACTCTGGTTGTTTCCAGATTCTGGCTATTGTTAATAGTGCTGTTATGAACATAAAAGTGCAGATGGAGTTTCTGCTGTGTGTTTTTTTGGCCTCCCAGAGTAAATTCCCATTATTGGTATGGCTGGGTCAAAAGGGAGCTCAATTTCTAGTGTTTGTAGAATGTCCATACTGTTTTCCATATCAACTTTTAATAAAACTCACATGGCGGTATAATAAAAATTAAAAAAAAAACTCATAAAAGTGGAGAGGGTAAAAAATATATCTGCAAATTAATGACACTGTATTCTGAAAATTGATGAGAAAAATAACAACAGCAGAAAACCAATCTACAAATCTACAATAGCAGTATAGTAAAGTTTGAAAACAAAATATCAATAATAAAATGAAAATGAGGAAGAATTATTCATGAATATCTAAGTTTTCCTAAATTAAATGTATCTCTTCTCAACACAATTTCCTCTTTCAGGAATTACTTCTGATATGCATTATATTTAATGAATATTATGCTTTGGTGGTGTAAAGTGATGGCATATATCTTGAACAGGTGTGAGACTATGCCCCTAAGGCATTCAGTCATGAAAACCAACATTACCTCATTAATATATATATATATATATTATATAAATATATATATTTATTTTCCTGATTATTCGAGTGATTTTATATATACATATATATATAATCACTCAAATAATATAAAATCACTCGAATAATCAGGAAAATAAAAATCCTGAACTCAAATATAGATCCCTCATGCTATTCTATGAGAAGATTATCTTTTTTTCCTTCTAGGACCTAAATTATTTCTTAGAAAATAAGTAGGTGTGGATTGACTGTTTTTCCAGGAGGCTTTTTAACATGCTCATTGATGCTAGGTCCCCTACTGCCTCCATAAGACCCACAGAAGCAAGGGACATACATATTTTTCCGTATTTTAGTTATGGTAACCAGGCAAACTGCTGACACACAATATGTATTCAACAAGCATAAGAAAGAATAGGATTATAATGAGAAAAAATACCTCTGTGATAATGGTTTACACCATATCTTGTTTTGCTAACAAGCCAGGTACTGTTCTCAGGTGTTCCCTGGAGCTGTTCTAATGAACAGCTTAATGCCGCCTATATTAGATAATAAATCCACTGGTGTTCACCACTTACCTATTGTTTTACATGAATTTGAAAACCAATTATCAAGTCCCCAGATTTCATTGGTCACACTAGTCTAGTTAATTTGCTGGGCAGTTTTTCCACAATTTATATTTCGATTTCATGTAGTGTCTTGAAAGTCTATAAAGTGTTTTACTGTACTTAAGTTCCTTAACATTCTATAGGGGCACATATACTTATGTACATTCAATGTACACAAGAATTCAGTGCATTATACTATAAATCATTGTTTAACCAGAAAACAGAAAACACTTTAAGATTTTATGTGAGAATTTAATTTAGGAAAAATATTACATAGGTGAAGGAGTGCTGAAAACTGAGGGGATGGAAAACTAACCCAAGGTTAAATTGCAGGAAAAGACTACATCTATAGAATGCAATGATGAAAGATGTAGCTGTGATGTAATCCGGGAAAAGGGTCCTCTCACAGAAGCTGTGACTACATCAAACTAGTCTAGTAAAGATACCAAGTAGCTGGAGTCAGGGAGGAGCTGCAGAAAATAGGCAGTGTCGGGGAACGCCGCCGGGTCCCCGACAGTGTCAGGACAGAGGTTCTCTTCTACCTCCGAGGACGCCAGGAGAACAGATGAAAACTCACGAGTCGGTGCAGTTCCAAAAAGGCTTTTAATAGTACAAAAGCTCTTCCACAGCACTCCAATATAATGAACAAACTTTAGCTCTGGTCCAAACTTAAGACCATACAAAAGAGCCTAAGTCTCCCACCAAAGAGAGAGAATGTCACCCGAGCTGAGTCCTACCCAGAAGGAGCAAAAAGGCCAAAGAGCAAAAAGCCAAAAGCCAAAAGCAAAAGGCCCAAAAGGTAAAAGTCACAGGAGCCAAAAAGCTGAAAGCTAAAAGGCCCAAAAGGTGAAAAGTGAAGGAGCCTCAAGTCAGCCCCCTTATATACACCAAAGTAATCCAATCGGGAGGGTCATGTCAACAAAGAACTCTAAACAGAGTGTAGTGCCACACCCTGTTGCAGGTATAAACAAAGGTTATGCCAAGGTCTAATCCTTTCTACCAAGATTATCTCTTATGTAAAACACTGGAGAGAGGGGCCTGGTATAAAGTAATACATCTTGACTTCATGAGCTTCATGTAATCTAGATGGTACCCACAAGGTCCTTCTTATTATTATCTGCACCAGGGTGATTCTGAGTATCTTGTTCTCGTGTACTGAAAGGGTCACACTTGCCTGCTTAGAGCAAACTAAGGATGTATGATCCTTCCTATAGTCTTCCTATAGTCTCAACATAGCCAGGGTGGTAGTCTCCTGGTAAATTCTCACTGTCCCACGCTGGGTGCAGTGGGTATAAAGAGGAGCTGTGCCCAATCTAGAAAATATAGAAGTCTTAGTAGATGTATAAGTCAGAGGTTATTCAATCAATCAAGGTGACTTCTGTAAGTGCCACACCCTCTAGCAGTGTTTACATAGAAGAGAGGTCTCATTAGAATGAACCTTGGCTTAAATAAGATTAAGCTGGGAGTGGGCAAAACAACAAAGCTCCCAGGTTAGCTAAACCTGTCCTCCAAAAAGGCAGGATATTTGTCCTGGCTTTTCTTTCTTCTCCTGTTCACATCCAGCAAGTGCCTTCCTTTTTAGGGTCTTGGATTTAGGAAATAAACCACACAGTTCAGTGTTCACCTTGACTGAGATCCAAAGTAATGGGCAAGGAATAGTCAACTTTCAAATTTTCCAAAGCTTCAAGCAACAGCACTTGTAGGTAGAAAATTGTTTTACAAGTTTAAAGCATTTTCTCTATGCTTCTATGTATTTCAGTTGTTTGATGCCATGCTTCAGTGGTCCCCTATTACAGTCATTTACTTTTTATTTGTGTGAACTTCACAAGACCATCTGGTGGAAGTGAAAAATAAGAATTTTTTTTTCTTTTTTTTGGGTCACACCCGGCAATGCTCAGGGTTTCTCCTGGCTCTGCACTCAGGGAATCACCTCGGCGGTGCTCAGGGGACGATATGAGATGCCGGGTATTGAACCCAGGCCGGCATAGCCGGCCGCGTGCAAGGCAAATGCCCTACCTGCTGGGCTATTTTTAAAATAGAAATGATCTAATGTGACCACTTGCTGATATCATCATGGAATTTTAGGCATTTGATTGACATATGCCAATAAAATGTTAATATGTGCTCTTTTCTAAAAGTTTATTAGCCATAGAAAGCTAATTTTACTTCCTATCATAGGCTACTTTTCTAGTGGGTTCCTAGTCTGAAAAACATAATGGAAAGTCAGTACATCATGTTGCAAAACCATTTTAACTTTCTTTCTTATAGGACTAATTCTAAAAGATTCCTTAAGACTTAGAAAATAAAGAGAATCCAAGAGGAAGTTAAATGCTTGAATACTTATCTCTGCTATTGCAGATCATGTCACTGGATTCTCCAGAAAATGAATGTGTCTTGAAGTGGATGGAGTGTGTGATTAAATCCCTGAGTAGGGTGAGTATGACATAATAATGCTTGACAAGTTCTTGAAGAGTTTAAATAGCAAGCAAGGAAGAAAATGGTTTCCAGTGGTAGAAGGAGTTAGAAGTTGAAGTACCAAAATGCAATTGGCAAATGGGAACATTTGAATGATTTTCTAGAAATATTTTCTAATGATGTCATAGAGCAGTGGAATTAGTTTTCTGGAGGAAAGCTATTGGAACAGAGAGTTTTTGAAGCAAACAAAAATGAAATCTTTTGATATATTCAGTAGAAATTGGATTAAAAATAATCTCACACTAATCATTGTTTTAGTTTTGGCATTAGGGGATCAATGTCACATACACATAGTCATAGTCCTCTTTATTAAGTGATACTCCTGCCTGACAGTTGTGGGGCACATATGCAGAGTTGCCTGTGGAAGACCTTGCATTGGACATGTGGTGCAGGAATTAAGCTCAAGATCTTGCACATGTAGTGTTTATGCCCCAGCACTTGAAGTGCATCACTGGAACCCACACTTGTCTATTAACAAAGTATGATATATACATGTTTTTAATCATGTAATGAGATATTAGGATTCAGAGAGGTAAAAAAGTCTTGTACAACTGGAAAATATTAGAGTCAGAGGTTCATTCAGCTTTACATTCTCAGGGATTATTCCTGGTACTTTTCCCATCTACAATGCAAAGTGTTAGGAATAGGAAGAGTCACTCACACTCTGCAGAGCATTTCTTACATCTTGTTTAGAGGTAAGACTTCTATATAAGAAGTCTTGTATAAAAGAAGACTTTTATATTCATATAAAATAAAGAAACAACACTACTTTTCACTAAAGGAACTCTAATCAGTATGTACTCTTGGTTTTAAAGAAAAAATACTTTAGACACATTGGACAAATAGATTTGTTGATAACACATAAGCGTCTCTGTGGAATATAGACTGCTGAAAGAGGAAATGTATTGTAAAAGGGATGCCTAGATCATCTTTGACCCCAGTGTTTGGAAAGGAGACAGACAGAGAAGGAAAGAAATCAAGGGGGTAAAGAGAGCAAGAAGTAATGGGTTAAACTGGCATCAGAGCTTCAGGTATAGCAGTGATCGGAGTGAGGGGTACATCCATATACCATAAACAATATTCAACAGAACTACAAATCTTAGCATCAACCACTGAAATTTTGTAATTTGCTTGTTGACAGGTGCAGGTAGAGTGGGGATTGGGATGAGGAGGGAATCTGGAAACCTTACTGGAGGGAAATTGACACTGTTGGAGGGATTGGTGTTGAATTATTATATGCCTAAACACAACTATCAGTAACTTTGTAAATCATGGCTCTTTAATAAAAAAAATTTAAAAGAGGTTTTTGGAGCATTAGTTCACTTACAAAACTTATCAGAGGCCAAAGAACTAAGTAATCATAGTAATAACATTTGGGGCTGTACAAATGGAGACTGCTAGTGACATATTTACAGATTTTAAATTTAAACACAGACTTCAAATTGTTAAATGAAATGTGCTATACTTCCATCTTGAGAAACTCCCTCTGAAATAAATGATCTTGAAAGTCCACATTTATTTTAGAATTCCTCAGACTCCTCTAAATACTCCCCAAAGCATAGTGGCACTTTCTCTTTACCACCTGTAGTGACTGTCTTACACTAATATTTGAACTTTTTTTTCTGCAGGTTTTGTTTTACTCCTTATCAAGTAAAAATAACATGTCATTAAGTGAAGTATAATGAAATGTGAGCAGAAATAATCACGGCCACTTTGAGGCTGAAGTATTAAGAGTACATACATTGCTGCTTCCTCTTTTCTTCTATCCCTGAGAAATGATAATGGATAATAACCATTCTGTAAGCCTAAAATCCTGAAACAAACATAAAGCAAAGGCCCAGCTGACCCACTATAGACATGGAGATTGAGAAAGAAAAGTGCTGTTTTAAGCTTTGGAATTTGGAAGTTGTTCATCACTAGAGTATTATCTTGACTGATATGGTTACCTTCCTTCAACCTCTAATACTGACCATCAATTTTTATAGATGACTGTGTAAAGCTTATCTCCATGGGTCATTTTCTCCTTGGCACTATGTTAAATTTTTGGCATGTTTCTCTCTAGTGAGTTATGGTTCCTGGCTTTTGTGCACTTAGCCTTTGCCTTCTTTTTTCTTTTTCATTTTTTAACCGTTGATGATGTCTAGTAACCTTGACAATTTATATAGCAGAATTGCTATCTCAAATTTGCTATCGTTTTGGTGACCCTGGTATTTTCATTGTTAATATTTGTGAGAGTAGTATGGAAAATTATCTTTTATCTGTATTCTTGCTTGCTTCATCTTCTAGGTCCCTCTCAATCTGTTGCTTTTTCCCCTTTCTGGGCTCAAGAGTTCAATTATACGGGGTGACAATAATCTGGTTTTGTGACACTCTGGCTCAGTGATTCAAAGATAAATCGAATCACAGGATGCTTAGATGGATAGATTAGAGGATGATTTCTTAAGGGATCTGTTAAAATCTGTTAAGCTTGGTCAGCATATAGGCTAACATATAATAAATACAATTGTCAGCAGTAACTAGATGTTTGGAGTTATATATTTGGGACTGGGGAGATGAACTAACACATTTATCTACCTGATTTTGTTAGGCTAAAGGTAGATTAGCCCAATGACTGTGTTTCTTGGGCATGGCTGCCCTGGTCAGTGAGAGGCAGAGAGAGCAGATGACTTGGAATTAAAATCAGGACATAACCAATGTACAGTAAAATGTCAACTGTCTATCTTGAATATTAAGGAAATGAGTTGTTCTGGTTACAAAGTTCATAGTATAAAAATAGATTCATTTAAACTATTTTTTGGCTAACATCTTTGAAATGTATGTATACCTTCCTGCTTTATTAAATAGAACATTCTAATTTGATCATGTCTTGATGACTCAATCATAAATTATTCTGAAGGACTGTAATAGAACTCAGTGTTAGAACTTGGGAACTATAAAGAAATCTGGTTTAGAGTTCTGGTATCAATTTTTCAAGCCTTTTTTTTGTTTATTTGTTTGTTGTTTTTTTTAAGTTGAAACTTTTTTTTATTAAATATTTTATTATACCACCGTGAGATGTTGGTGTTTTTTTTTTTTTTTTTTTTTTTTGCTTTTTTGGGTCACACCCGGCAATGCTCAGGGGGTTATTCCTGACTCTTACACTCAGGAATTACTCCTGGCGATGCTCGGGGACCATATGGGATGCCGAGGATCATACCAGGGTCGGACACGTGCAAGGCAAACAGCCTACTTGCTGTGCTATCACGTCAGCCCCAATATTTCAAGGTTTTTGTCTTCATCAACTTTTAGGCTGTCAGTTGTCTCTTAATACATACTGCTGGTATGTTTTTCCTTGGTGGATTATAACAGCTGGGAATCATGTTTATTGGAGTTGTACTTCAAATGTGAATCTCAAGAAGACTCATGTGTCAAAAAGTATGTCAGGGGCTGGAGTGATAGCCCAGCGGGTAGGGGCGTTTGCCTTGACGCGGCGGCCTGTGCAGGCCCGGGTTCGATCCCGGCATCCCATATGGTCCCCGAGCACTGCCAGGAATAATTCCTGAGTGCAGAGCCAGGAGTAACCCCTGAGCATCGCCGGGTGTGACCCAAAAAGCAAAAAAAAAAAAAAGTATGTCAGTTCTATTATATTTGTCTGATCAATGACTCATCTTTCATTCCTTCTTTCAATCCCTTCCTTCCCCCACATTTCCTTTCTTGCTCTTTTTTCCCTTTCTCTCTCAAGGAAATAAGATTGATTAATTACTATATTTTAGTAAGGTATCTCCTTCTAGTATTTATCATAGAATATTGGCTAATGATAGAATTCCAGTTATGTCAGGCTGTTGAAATTGCCCTAGTGCATGGATTTTTAGATTCCTTCATACGAAGAAACATAAAATAGTTATGTGAAAAAAGTTCAAAATATTCATTCTATAAGCATTCCATATTCATCTTTTTTGTCTTTTTTTGTTACACCTGGTGAAGTTCAGGGGATTACTCCTGGCTCTGCATTCAGGAATTACTCCTGGCAGTGCTCGGGGGACCATATGGGAGCCAGGGATCGAGCAAGGATCTGTGGAGATAAGGCTTTATCTTACTACTGTGTGTAAGATAAATGCCTCCCTCCTGGAATATTGCTCCAACTCCAATGTCTTCATTTTTAATAATGCCAATATTACATTCTTTGTATAATTATAATCAGCCAAAATTGCTAATAAGTAAAATGGCTAATAAGTTTTTCACATTTCTACAGGAAAGTAAAAGTGCCTAGCCTGGGACAGAAGACACCTCAAAGAGTTTCAGTATATGATTTTTGTTTGCTTGTGTGTGTGTGTGTGTGTGTGTGTGTGTGTAGGAGCCCTTTTGTCTAGTCTCCTGAACCAGATGGTCCTCCAGGCACCTCAGGTTCTATGTTCAAGCACCACTAAGTGAGCCCCAAGCACCCACCAAATGTTTTGGCTCTTTTTTGTTTTTTTTTCTGAACACTCTTTCTTTTTCTAGGTTACCAAGTGGATATTAAAAATATCCAACACCATCATCTCTTGCTTTGTCCACAGCATCCAAAGGTGGGTAATAGCTACAACTCTCTCCTACTTGGATCTCCATAAGAAAGTTATACAGATTTAGGGTGTATCAATATCGTATACATATAGCAAAAGAAAGTGATAGGAAACACAAAAAGGGAAATAAATTCAAAGAGGCAATTATAATTCTCTAAGCACTTTTTTTCTGAAACTTATTATAAAGGGTTCTTCAAAGCTGTTTCTTGTCAGTTTCAGGAGTTCATACTCTGTAAACACCTGAATGGTTAAAACATATGTGATAGGAAGGGAGTGACCCCAGCCGACCTGTACCTTAATGGCCTTGTCTGATGCTGGGAGAAAACCATTTGTCCACACACAAAAGAGCTGTGCCGAGGAAATGGGGTAGGGTATGATTTATCACATGAGGCCAAGACCTTATGCATGGTTGGAATTACTCTGAACATTCCAGACGTCTTCTCTGCCCTCTGTCTGTGTTACAGGTTGTGTCTCTACTGCAGGATGTGGTGAGAGCAAAAAACATATGTTTACAGTTACTGAGGTAGTTACTGGGCAAGAGGGTTGTAGATGACTTGTCAGAGCTATAAAATCTGGCCATGGAGACTGAGATGCCATTGGACGTCTCCTGGGTGGGATGGGAGCATGAGGGACTGTGCAGAGAATGAAAGAAAACCACCATTAAATGAAAACCAGTCATTCCCCATATGATTACATTCCTGTCGGTAGACTGGCTCTGTTTTCTAAGCAATAAGCCCTTGAAATAGGAGGGACAAATGGGCTATAGTAGCCATTAAACCTATTTAGATCTATTTCATAAATAGAAAGAACAGGAGTTGTACCAGTCCATCCTTAGAGTTATGCATCTGTTTACCCATGCATCTACCTATTCTTACTAGAATAAGTCTAGTAAGTAAAACTTACAGTTTTCAAAATGCTCATCTAGTCACATGACTCTCTTCTTTAGATTCTTTCTTGGCTCCTCTCTCTCTCTCTCTTCTCTCTCTCTCTCTTTCTCTCTCTCTCTTTGGCTTTTTTGGTCACACCCGGCAATGTCCAGGGGTTTCTCCTCCGTGTGCACTCAGGAATCACCCTGGCAGTACTCGGGGGACCACATGGGGATGCTGGGGACCAAACCCAGGTCAGCCAGGTGCAAGGTCCTACACTCTGTACTATCACTCCAACTGCTTTTTTGGCTTGTCTGTCAGAGTGAAGTTCATACTCCGGCATCAGTTGTCCCACAGCATGAAGCCCTGCCCACTTCTTTGACACCTCTTATTACTTCCCAACTTCCCATATACTCTATACTCATCACATGAAACTTTTTCAATACCATGAAAGAATTTTTTTTCTCTTGCCTCTCAGGTATTGGTCAAATATTCTTTCCCAAAGAGAAAGAGAGAGAAATGGAAAGAAATAAAGAACCTGCCATGGAGGAGGGCTGGGGGGGGGAGGGGAACCGGGGACGTTGGTGGTGGGAGATGGGCACTGGTGGCAGGATGGGTGCTGGAACACTGTATGACCAAAACCCAAACATGAACTTTTTAATTGTATATCTTTGTAATTGTAAAAATAAAAAAAATAAAAAAAAATTCTTTTCCCTTTTTCTTTTTTGCCCTCTTTGTTCTCATGACCACTCATTTCCTATCAAGGAGCTAGCACTTAAAGAGACTCTTGGATTCCTTTTTACTTTTAATATAAATATGGGGCATGCTCCCCCGAACTCTAGTCTCTCAACAGAACTGAACAGTTAATGCTGCTGCATTCAACGCATCTATCTTCGCACTGTAATCTAAGATTCCCTAAGGCAAAATCAACACAAATTCTGAGCAATGCCTTCCCTAGATCTGATTTAGGAACTAGGACCTTCAAGCTCCCTGCTGACCAAGCATGATCCATACAACTCTTAGCCCAGTGTCTCTGATTTCTGAGGTAAATCACTGCTACCGTTTTTTTGTTCCATTATTTCTTGATTTCTTTTGAAGGGCCCTGGTACTCTGATAATGGCACCTGAATTTGTCACCAACAGACCCTGTTCTTGTATTTTGCTAACTAGATCCCAGACCCCACTATGTCTTTAACGTTGTCTACCAATTTATTTATATCGTCTGTGTCAGGATTCTTATCATTACATTCAACCTACCTGACATCTTGGCCCATTGTGACATGGTCTTCCTAGAATGCCCTCTTCTCCCTTATAATTTCTACCTCTTTTGGCTTTTCAGGATTAAATTGACGATATTTCTGGATCTGCTCCCTGTTGCTTTATTTTCATGTAATAATTTCAATATGAACCTTATTTCTCACTTTCCCATTTAGAAAGTGAATCCCTGTGCTTAAAAGACTACAAAGCCTCAGGAGACATAATACATGTCCTTCAATTACAGAAAAAAAATGATAAAAGTCAGGAGTGCCTTTGAACACTGGTAGAAGTTGTCTGCTTATAAAAAATATTTTAAGTAAATGGGTATGAGTATGCTTATGTCTGGTAAAAATCTTTTCTGATACTCCAGGAAAGAATCAGACTAACAATTTATTAGACAACAAGCAACTATGTCTCCACAGGTTGCCCATCAGAAGACTCTTGACTCTCCCAGTCCTTGTTAGAAAAAGAAGAATCTTTCCATTGACATCAGGATATATAATTCTGCATGCAGGAAAGACTCCAACTTTCCACTTAAAGCCTTAAGGGATTTAACATTTATTTCATGGAGAATGCTCTTATGTGCCTTCCAAGGCATTATTGTAGTGGGATGACCAAATTCTGAGTCAAACCCTATAGTCTGACATGGGCAAAATGCGTGGTTTGGAGACAGTTAAGTGTGGAAAAGTAGACTTTCAGCTAAAACTGCAAATCAACTCACTGCTGTTTTACTTCTTTTTCTCTTTGATAAATAAATGCTCTGGTAGTTTAAGAGTTAAGTGTAGGCACCTGTAATTATTGATGTAGTTTTTTAATATACTGGAAATGAATATTCATGATTATAATTCTCTTTCCTCAGAAATTGTTATAAGAAATATTTTCTTATTCAGTACTGTCCATTGAAATTACAAAGGAAATTTTCGCATTTAGTCAGTGGCAATTCTCTTTATATGACATAAAAATGTAAGAAAAGATTTTCTAATTAGACAGATCTTAGATTGAAAACACTCCACCATTTAGTAACTGATTTTTTTTCACTGTACATTATTGCTAATATGGATAGTGTGGTATTGAGTGTAGCTGTTAAGGATTAAATTGTGGAATACACATAAAGATTTTTGACACAGAGAATAGTCCATGTAGGGACATAGCAAATTCTTAGCTGTTCATATTTGAGTGTTTCTGGAAACAGGCGAACCCTGGAAATAAAACTACAGTTTGGCCATTTTGACCAGAATTTGGTGAAATGATCTTTTTAGTGGTTAGTTTATTCATGGGTTCATTTTGGTCATTCACCTTCCCTTGTGTTTTTTGCCTTTTGCTGGTAAATAATGTAGATTATTATATAAGCAGTCTAGTTATATTACATAAATGATGCCCAAAATTAATATGTAAATTACCTTCTCCTAACTGCTAGGTTGGATTTTTGGTTTTATGGTAGTTTCTTTCATGGTATAAAACTTCTAAAATTTGACGTCATCCTAATTGTTTATCTTGCCTTTGTTTTTATTTCTTAATATTATTTTAATTGAGATAACCTTATTTTAGAAAACTATATGTGCTTTAAGGAGTACAATTTCATGACTCTTCAAAGTATGTATCACTGTATCACTGTCTTCCCGTTCATCACCAATTTGCTCGAGCCGGCACCAGTAATATCTCCATATGTCCTGTCTCATGCTAGTAGAGACCAAGCTCATCTGCTTGCTCCAGGAACATAAAGAGCCTCAAACCATTCCATCAGGTCATGGGAATGAGGTTTATAATTGTTACTGGTATTTGACATATCAAATACGACACGGGTAGCTTGCCAGGCTCTGCAGTGTGAGTAGTATACTCTTGTAGTCACCTCTGATCTCCAGCATTTATTGATGAAACGCACAGCCTCTTGCACTGCGTGAGCCAGACTGTGATCAGCTCTTCTGCTGGGTAGAGTTCTGACGAGAAGGGAGTCCGGATGTGGAAGATGGCGGCCCTCATGGAGTGGGGGTTTGTCTGGCTTGTTGCAAGGCTCTGCTGGGGTGGCGGCCAGAGCTAGAATGCATCATCCCTCCTGGGTGCCTTGTGAGCGGCTGGGCACAGGGAGAGCCGGTAGCAGCTTTGCCCCACGTCTGTGAGTCTGATTAGCATACCGGGGCCGGACTTGAAAAAGACTGCTGCAGGGGTGAGTCTCGATGAGCTGGGATGTGATAGGCTCTTCTGCTGGGTGGAGTTCTGATGAGAGGGAAGTTTGGATGTGGAAAATGGAGGCCCTCATGGAGTGGGAGGTCATCTGGCTTGTTGCGAGGCTTTGCTGGGGTGGCAGGCTAGGGCTAGAACCCACCATCCCTCCCGGGCACCTCGTGAACAACGGCCGGCACAGAGAAAGCCGGTAGCAGCTCTGCCCCATGTCTGTGAGTCTATATATATATAGTATGTATATATACATATATAAAGTATGCATATGTGTGTATATATAAACTATATATAAAACATGTATCACAATATATTTTATGAAATATATTATAATATATAATATAGTATAATATATAATATTTTATATATAAAGTATTTATATACTTTATACACACACACACACACACACACACACACATATATATATATATATATATATATATATATATACTTTACCTACATGCATGGTTCATCAGTAATGCACCAATTGAGAGCCTACTACCAAGAGTATACCACCACATGGCAGAGCCTGACAGAGCCTGACAAGCTACCCATGTCGTATTTGATATGCAAAAACCTGTAATAATTATAGACATCATTCCCATGACCTGAACGAATGGTTTGAGGCTCTTCCTGTTCCTGATGCCGGCAGATGCCCTTGGGCTACACTAGCATGCAACAGGAAGTATGGAGATGTTACTGGTGCCCACTCAAGCAAATTGATGAACAATGGGAAGACAAGTGATATAAAGGATAACTAAGGTTTATATACACATTGTATATGTAGCCACTCATGAGGCCTGGGAGGCATGGCGGGTTCTAGCCCTGACCTGCCACCCCAGCAGAGCCTCACAACAAGCCAGGTGACACCCCAACTCCAAGGAAGCTGCCATTTTCCACATCTGGAATTCTTTCTCATCACGACTCCACCCAGCAGACCAGACTATCACAGACCGGATCATCGACACCCACCCTGCAGCAGTTTTTTTTTCCATCCGTCCCAGGTATGCTGAACCAGAGACTCTCAGACATGGGGCAGAGCTGCTACTTGCTCTCCCTGTACCCAGCCACTCATGAGGTGCCGGGAGGCATGGCGGGTTCTAGCCCTGACCTGCCGCCCCAGCAGAACCTCACAACAAGCCAGAAGACCCCCCCCCCAACCCGACTCCATGGGGGCTTCTGTTTTCCACATCTGGACTTCTTTCTCGTCACAACTCCACCCAGCAGACCAGACTATCACAGCCCTGCTCGAGTGGCCACGCAGTTCATCAATAATTGCTTTATTTAGAGGTGACTACAAGAGTATGCCACCCGCACGGCAAGCCTGGTAAGCTGCTCGTGTTGTATTTGATATGCCAAATAACAGTAACATTTATATTAGGTCATTCCCATGACCTAATATAATGGCTTGAGGCTCTTTATGTTCCTGGAGCAAGCGGATGCCTTGGGTTCTATTAGCATGAGACAGGATATATGGAGATATTACTGGTGCCCGCTCTAGCAAATAGATGATCAATGGGAAGATTATGATAGATAGTATATGTAGATATACATATATGTATATGTAGATATACATACTTATGTACACATATGTATATGTAGATATACATACATATGTACATATATATCTATATGTATATATAGATATACATACTTAGTCCCCCTTTCAACATCTGTTAAACACAGTTCTGTGGACTGAGACTTCATGTTGAATTCTTTGTTTATTTATTTTTTTATTATCTTGGGCAACACTTGGCAGTGCTCAGAGCTTACCCTTGGCTCTGTGTTCAGGGATTAGTGTGGTGGGTTTACAGGACCATATGATGTGCCAGAGATTGAACCTAGGTCAGCCACATGCAAAGCAAATGCCTGCCTTCTATAGTATCGCTCTGGCCTCAGGTTTCCTTTTTGTTTCCTTTTTGTTTCCTTGCTTTGCTTCTCTACATGCCACACATGATGATCATTCACTAGTTTCTCCTTCTGGCTTATTGTTTTATGGCTATTCCCTTACCATGATCCTCCGTTTTTCTACTCATGTTTTTATAAAAGGCAAGATTTCGTTCTTTCTTATAGCTAAGTATAATCCCATTGTGACTATATATGACATTTAATTTGTCATTTGGTTGTCGCTGGGAACTTCATATCAACTATTTTATTAGTTTGCTATTATGTATATAAGCCAAAAAAAACCTTGTGTCTTAAAATAGCAACCATGCATTGTATCTGAGATGTATATCGCTTGGTAAATTGTTTCTTCAAATCTGGTCTAGGTTGGAAACATTAATTTTCTGAATCTATGGTCAGTCTTATACCATAGATTCAATGATTGTTGCCGGGAGATTTCATTTCTCCATATAAGTCTTCTGTTGAAATTTAATTGTTTAGATATGCCTACGTGGAATACTAAGTTTTGTAACTTTAAGAGGTTTCAGATAAGTACAGCAGAAAAGTACACTGTGTATTAAGGATTTTAACCATGAATCAGGAACACAGAATTGGCACCTGTGCCATGAATTTATTATTTTACTTTTTTTTTCCTGAGGTCTCGAAGGTATACATTGGGTCCTAACTATATTTGTTCACCTAGAATTACCTCTGGTCTATACCCCAACATGTTTCCAATGCACAGTTTAATTAATAAAGGTTAATGGACGTTGTATTCATAGAGATGAAATAGAGATTTCATTTTTAGCCAGATATGCACACATTTTTTTTCCCCTCCCTGGTCTTAAACACTTCCTAAAAAATAATTCTCCTGGACTGGGGATGCAACTCAGCAAGAAAAGAGCATGCCTTATATATGTGAGGTGTTGAGTTCAAATTGCAAACCAAACCTAAGAATTCTCATCCTGTTATACCATTTCTCACTATGTATATTGGAATTTTTACCTTTCTCCCTACTGTTTCAGCAGATGAATATTCTTCTAGTATCTGCATAGCAAATATTTCTGTAATTTGCATTGTACTTAAATCTTTCTACTTCAGTCAGATTTTATCAATGTTAAGTCTTATACTAAGTATTTGCTTTATTTTGCCTAGTACTTGTATGAGCTATTTTAATAACTGTATCAGTCACATTAAAAGTGTTTGTGATAACTACCTGTACATAATTTTTATATATGCTTAACATTATTTATTTCAGTTGCTATAAAATGGTGTGTTTAAGGTGTTAGGTAAATAACTTAGTAAATAAATTAATGAGTCAATTCATTTTACAAAGCAAAAGACATTGTCTGCCTTGTTTATTCTTAGCCATTAGATCAATTGTAGGTATTAAATATTTTATTTAATCAAAATAATCACATTTTAGTATTAATTGTAATATTAAATTAGTATTGAATAATGACTATATTTAAAATTATCACATTAAAATGCATTAGTCCTATTTTAAGAAGCCCTACTTACCTCATATTAGGAAAATATTTTGTGATTAGCTTTAATAGGAGTTCTTTAAATCAGCCCTAGGAAACCAGTTCTATTAGTATTACATTTTTCAACTTTGCTTAAAGATCATTTTCCAGACTGTGAGTATGTGCACTATGCTTCATCCAGAGCTTCGTTTTGAAAGTGAAATATTTCAGAGTTTTTATGAAAAATTGGATATTTTAATAATTTCAGGTCAGTAAAGCTGGGTTTGTTCTTGTAATCAAAAAGGACCAATAGCCTGTGTCCTTGGTGGGGTAATTTTGTTAGATATCAAAGGTCCTTTATTGGTCCAAATAGCTCCTCTCCTTCTGAAATATATTATCTACACTTGAGAGACTTGGGCTTCAAGGTAGTTATTGTCATAACAGTAAGTGGTTTCACATATGCACATAAAACTTCATTGAATAACTTTCTCTTCCTGTTCTACAAACTTTCTAATTTAGCTGATCTGCGACATATTCCTGGAAACTTTTTACCAAGCACCCACTTAAATGATTCTGATATTGGTATTCTATAGATGAAACCTCTAGGAATGCAGTGCGTGCATAGAATGCAAAGTCATAAAAGTAGCATATGGTGCTATCAGTTCTGTGATTCCTCTCTGTGTAGGATCAAATGAGGACAGAAAGTCATCATCCTTTCATAGAAGACTTTGAATTCTTGTTCTAAACCTCGACTAAGTGATCATTTTCTCCATTTAGTAACTAGTAATGTCTTTGAGATGCATAGAGGAAACAATTGCCATTTTAAATAACTGAAGCTTAAAAGGAGTTGAACAATTTTGATGCAGCTACTTTTTCCCATGAAAAAATCCCAGGAGGGTACCAATAATGTACTACCTATTTCTAATAATCCTCTCAGTAACTTTCCTGCTGGCAAAAATTAATAATAATGATAATAATAATAATAATAACAATAACTCAGTATCACTATCACTATCTTTCCGTTGATCATCTATTTGCTAGAGCGGGCACCAGTAATATCTCCATATGTCCTGTCTCATGCCAGTAGAGCCAGGGGCATCGGCTTGCTACAGGAACATAAAGAGCCTCAAACCATTATATTAGGTAATGGGAATGACCTAATATAATTGTTACTGGAATTTGGCATATCAAATACAACACGAGAAGCTTGCCAGGCTTGTCGAGTGGGAGGCAAACTCTTTTGAACACCTCCAAATAAAGCATTAATTGATGAACCGGCGTGACCGCCCAAGCCAGGCTGTGATGGGCTGGTCTGCTGGGTGGAGTTCTGACTAGAGGGAAGTCCAAATGTGGAAAATGGCGGTGCCCATGGAGTGAGGTGGGGGGGATGGTCTGTCTTGTTGTGAGGCTCTGCCGAGGTGGTGGGCCAGGACTAGAACCCGCCATGCCTCCCGACTGCCTCATGAACGGCTGGGCACAAGGAGAGCAAGGAACAGCTCTGCCCCATGTCTGAGAGTCTCTGGACCAGCATACCTGGGCCAGATTGAGGAAAAAAAGCTGCTGCAGGGTGGGTGTCGATGATCCGGGCTGTGATGGGCTGGTCTGCTGGGTGGAGTTCTGACGAGAGGGAAGTCCAAATGTGGAAAATGGCGGTGCTATACAAAAACTAGGAAATTCAACACCAAGGGAAGGTAAAACCCTCAAGAAAAAGAAACAGTACACTAGAGGAATCTATCGCTGAACACCGCAACATCATGGGGAAACAACGCAGATCCCCAGCTCGAAGAACAGATGAAGAAATCGACCCTGAAGACTCAAAAAAGAATATAGATGTGCAAGATCTCTCTGACAATTTAATTAGAGAAGAAATTGGTAGGATGCTTAAGGAGCTAAACAAAAAAAAATGGAGCAGATGTCCAATAAAATAAGGGAGAACATAAATGAAGCAGTTGAAAGGGCAGTCAATAAATTACGGGAGGAAATGAGAGCAGAAATGAGAACCATGCAAATAGAAATATCATCACTTAAAAATTCAGTAGATGAAATGAAATACACAATAGGGGCTCTCAAGAGTTGGATGACAGCAGCGGAAGAGAGAATCAGTGATACTGAAGAAGAGCTGCAGAAAGCACCAGAGAACTACACAAGATGGAAAAAAGACCTGAAAATGGATCAGCAATGGAACAGAGAACAATGGGATGAAGCCAGGCAGAACAACATAAGAATCATCAGCATCCCAGAGGGACAGGAAAGTAACCCCAAGGAAATTAAACAGTTAAAAACATCCTGGCTGAAAAGTTCCACGAGTTAAAGAACAAAGGCATCCAGATCCAAGAAGCCTGACACTTACCAGCAAGAAGAGACCCCAATAGAAATACCCCAAGACACATCCTAGTCAAAGTAATGGATGCCATAGACAGAGACATAATTCTTCAGGCAGCAAGATCAAACAAGGAAATTGTATACCAAGGAGCATCCATTTGACTTTCAGCAGACTTCTCAGAAGACACCCTCCAAACCCGAAGGCAGTGGTGGGCTATAGTAAAAAAAAATTAATGAAATGAATGCCTCAGCAAGAATTTTTTATCCAGCTAAACTCTCACTCAGATTTGAAGGACAGATATACAACTTCTTGGATAAACAACAGCTTAGGAACTTTGTAAAATCAAAACCAACCTCAAAAGGACTGAAAGATCTACTATAAGACGAGACATAACCCAAAAGAACAACCAACCTCTACAGAAAGATGGCACAAAGTCCCATGACAATAATCTCTCTCAATGTCAATGGTCAAATTGCACCAGTTAAGAGACACAGAGTGGCAAAATGGATCAAAAAATTGAATCAGACATTCTGCTGCCTTCAAGAAACACACCTGAACAATCGAGCAAAGACAGGCTCAAAATAAAAGGCTGAAAAACAATCCTTCACTCAAACAACGCATCCAAAAAGGATGGGGTGGCCATACTGGTAACCAACAACAAGACTACAGACTGAAGAAGGTCAGAATGGACAGTGAAGTCAAGGGATGCATATATCAGGAAGAAATCACGCTGTTAAACATATATACACCCAACAAGGGGCCAGCAAAATACCTAAAACAACTACTAATAGACTTCAAAGAAGACATTGACAGCAACACAATTGTAGTTGGAGACTTCAACACTTCATTATCAACCCTGGATAGATAAAAAAGATCGAAACTTACCAAGGAAATACTGGCCCTAAAAAGAAGAGATGGAAGAAAGAGGGCTGGTAGACATATACAGGGCATTTCATCCCCCCAAAAGCTGAATACACTTTCTTCTCCAGTGCACATGGAACATACTCCAAAATAGATCACATGCTGAGCCATAAATCATACCTCCATAAAATCAAGAAGATAGAAATTGTGCCAACTATTTTTTCAGACCACGATGCACTGAAAATAGAGGTTATTTGTACACAAAAATGGAGACCAATACCAAGTACCTGGAAACTAAACAGCTCACTGCTGAACAACCAACAAGTCATAAAAGATATCAAAGAGGAAATCCAAAGATTCCTGGAAACAAATGAGACTGAAGACATGAATAACCAGAACCTGTGGAATACAGCAAAAGCAGTGCTAAGAGGCAAGTTCATAGCTCTTCAAGCATTCATCAGAAAAGAAGAAAAGACCATTCATAAACAATCTGACCTCACAACTTAAGATCATAGAGAGTGATCAACAAAAGGAGTTCAAACCAAGCAGAAAGAAAGAAATAATAAAACTTAGAGCAGAAATCAATGAGATGGAATGTCAAAAAACAATCCAGAAGATCAACGAAACCAAAAGCTGGTTCTTTGAAAAAATAAACAAGATTGACAAACCACTTGCAAGACTTGTAAGAAAAGGAAAAGAGAGAACCCAAATAAATAGAATCAGAAATGAAAACTCAGTATATCCAGCAGAATATCCAGACAGGGCAATGCAAGACATAAGTCTTATTCTTTGAGACATCAGTAAAAATAGTCATGAAGCTAGCAATTAACACAACTTAGAATTTTTTTTGCCATTAGTGTATCATATCTGCGTCTAAGTTGGACTTGATGGTAAAGTGTTTCACCTGTTATTCCTGTGGGAGGTAGAGAAGAAAGATGCTCAGTAAGCACTCAATAGCCTAGGGTTCTTGGAGATGGGTTTTATAAGCACTGTTAACATTGATATCTTTTACTCCTGCCATTATCCTATGGAATTTTTTGTACTGTGGACACACCAGAGGAGGGATTTGATTGTTAAGTACTTTCAGCTTAATTGGTTCTCAATTGAAGGAGATGTATTAGGTTTGGAAACTTGCCACATGTTAGCAGAGCATGCCCGTTCATTGCCCACCTGTGGAGCTGACAGAATCAAGACAGCATTCTGACTTGGCATCAATTCTGGGACTTATTTGGCATAATAATCTTCAGGACTGCTCCTAGCACTCTTTATTTGTCAAGTGTACCTACATTGGGCTGATCGAATATTTTTGCCAAGTTTTTAGATCACTTGTATCATTGTATCACTTATCTTCCCATTCATCGATTTGCTGGAGCGGGCACTAGTAACATCTCCATATGTCCTTTCACATGCTAGTGAAGCACAAGGGCATATGCTCACTCCAGGAACATAAAGAGCCTCAAACCATTCCTTCAGGTCATGGGAATGAGGTCTATAATCGTTACTGCTTTTTGGCATATTAATATGACATGGGTAGCTTGCCAGGCTCTGCCATGCAGGTGGGATAGTCTTGTAGTAGCCTTTCACCTCAAGCATTTATAGATGAGCCCAGAAATCTAAGAAACTTAGATACCTGGGCTAAAATCAGACCGATGTTTAGCGTGGAGTGGAATGGAGTGCAATGTGTTACTATTTCCCATGGAAAGCAAGATCTGAGAAATTAAATACTCTGGTTTCAGTAAAATATTATTGTGTTTCTTCTACATCAAATTTAAACCAATGAGCCAGTATTTGTAGCACTCCTATATACGCTCTTCATATGAGCGTATATATTCTGGGATGAGCTTGCTCTCTTTTCTTAGTTACTTGAGTGCTGCTTGATTTTGAAAAAAGAAAAAAAAACTTTATTGAAATTTTTTATTTTATGAAAAACAATAATTCTCATAGGAATTTTTCACAGTTGTTTCAGCTATTTAATAGAATAAGGCATCTTAAATGCTAAATTCATCACCAGGTACATAAGAAAATCTTAATAAATGCCTTTGTAAGTATACTTAAATATAATAACGTGTCTTCACACACACAAACACTGTTGCATACTCTCACATGTTGTGTTTTGGTGATCCTTTGTTCTTTCCCCATTAGCCATTTAATAATAATGATAAGCTGCGGATGGGGGAAATATCTAGAATTGCACTGTCCAATACTGTGGTCACAACTTATACTTGACTGGTCTTTAAGCACTTGTCATCTGTGTAGGGAAAATGAGATGTTCTCTTAAGTGTCAGTACTTCAGTTGATTTGGAAGACATGTGAATTGAAAATTAGAGAAAAAATAGCATTTCTCAATAATTGATATTGTTTATATAAAATGTTTTTGATGAATCACTTTGATATAGTAGTAATTAAACAAGTTTATTGCTTGTTTAATTAAGTACCTAGGTCGAGAAGTCAACATGATGAACGACCTAAAACCTGAGCTGCGCAGGAGGAAGAGAGCAGCATGGAATGCCTTCAAAGGCATTGAAGAAATAGCTAAAAGGACAAAGAACCTCCGGCTCCGGGCACATCTCTTCGACTCCACCATTCTCCCTGCATTAACATACGCCTCAGAGACCTGGGCCCTACGAAAGCAGGATGAGAATGCTATTCGGGTCTCCCAGAGAGGAATCGAAAGAGCTATGCTTGGAATATCACTTCTCACTCAAGTGAGTGAAGGAATCGGAGTTCTGACCTCCGTCGCTATTCCAGAATCAGGGATGCTGTCTCGTTTGCCAAGGCATCGAAAATCAGATGGGCTGGACATGTAATGTGATTTGGAGACAACCGCTGGACTAGAGCCATTACTGACTGGATCCCACGGGATGTCAAAAGATCACGTGGCCGCCCACCTACAAGATGGTCAGACTTCCTTGTTAAGACCCTGAAGGAACGGTTTGAGGCTCTTCATATTCCTGAATCAACCAGATGCCATTGGGCTACATTGGCACGTGATAGGGTCCAATGGAAATATTACTGGCGCCCGCTCGAACAAATCGATGAATAACGGGATTCAAGTGATCAAGTGATTGCTTTCTTTTAAAGACAACTATGTAGACTATGATGATACTGAACAGCACCTAAAATAATTTTGTTTCAAGTCTCCCAAGTCTATGTCTTCTGCTTCTTAACCTTGCGCGTCCTCCTAGATATACTGACACATCTATTTGTACCCTACTGTCACCTTAAACTAACCATGTCCTAAACCAGATTTTTCTTTTCTTATTATTGTTTTATCATTGACTTCCAAATTTTGGGATTTCAGAACTTTAGCCTTACACATCTCTATATGTATAATTGTCATCACTTCCACCTCTAAATTTTCAGAATAACTGAATTTTCAGAATAAAGATAGGCATCTACTCATTCCTTCCTCCCTCCTTCCCTTTATCTCTGTCAACCATCATTGTTTTCATTGACTATAGAGATCTTTTTTATTGTTACTAGAGTTTTGTTGGCCATTTTGTTTACTTATTTATGAGTAATTATATAGATGAATAAAATAATCAACTTGTAATTATCAGATATGAAAATAGCAATTCTTGTCTTTTTTATTTTATTTTTTCTTTCTGGGTCACACCGGTAATGCTCAGGGGTTACTCCAGGCTCTGCACTCAGAAATCACTCCTGGCGGTGCTCGGGGGACCATATGGGATGCCGGGGATTGAACCCAGGCAGGCTCAGGCCGGCCCGTGCAAGGCAAATGCCCTACCCACTGGACTATTGCTGTGGCCCCCAATTGTCATTTTCTCTACCTTATTGACTTGAAACACCTTGTTCTAATCTTTTACACTGATCTTATGTTTGTCTCTATGTAAGATGTGAGACTCTCTTTTTTTCTCTTTTATTTAAATACTGTGCTTTACAACGTTTTTCACAATGCAGTTGCTAGAAAGATTCATTGTTCGACACCAATCCCACTACCATTGTGCTCACACCAGCACCACCACCAAAACCCCTCATTTTCCACCTATCCCCCCATCCCCATGCCTGTTCCCTTTGCCAGCACTAACTATATTGACCATTACATCCCAAAAAGGGAAAGGTATCGATAAAGTCATGACTGTTTTTGTGGGTTGTTGTGTGGGAGTCTGGCTGGTTTCTGTTCTTGGATTTACTTTCTGGGTTTCTAGAATGCAGTAGGTTTCTGCTGTCACCCAGACCCACCACCACTGCACCTACGGACAACACTTACTTCAAATACTTCTCAACCTCTGTTTGAGCTTGTTTGACACATACACTGAATAATCTATTCTGTATTGCTTGTTGGAGCTAATTCTCTAAATACAGTCAATAAATATGTTCTTAGATAAAAATCAATGAAGATTCTTAGCTCTCCATTGTGCCATTAGTACCTGCTGTATAAGACATTATCGATAAGTTCCCACAGACCACCCATCATACCATTGTGATTGTATGTCCCATACTTAATTCTTTGAGATGTGTATGGGATACCTGGTAAATGAGTATACAGGCTTTGAGATATCACACAGCCGCTTTGCTGCCTTGAGCCATGTGAAGAGCCTGCAGCAGCTCTGCCATGTGTCTATGCCCCTCTATCATGGCTGACAGTTCCAGAAGCAGTTCTCGACGGGCCAACCGGGCCTTCTGGAGGGGAATGAGGTGGGTGAAGGGGTCCCAACTCCAGCTCCATGGAAGCCTGGTGAATTAGCTGCTGAAACCCACATACCTGGGCTTGAACTTGAACTTGCATTTTCTTTTGGGTGGGCTCTGATGAGATTTGGAATCTGGAGCTTGAAAATGACTGTGGTTGTGGTATGTGAGGTTTTCCCAGCCTCTGAGGGACTGTTGGGGTGGTGGAGGACTAGAACCTGTCCTCCCTCCAGGATGTCTCATCAGCCGAGCAACGGGAGAGCTGGCAGCAGCTCTGCCACGCGCCTCTGTCTCTGGATCATGCAAGATGTGAGACTCTTGTATGAATAATATATAATTCTGCCTCTACTTTTTTTATTTTGAGGGCATATCCAGTGATGCTCAGGATTTACTCCAGACTCTGTGCTCCTAGTGAGCTTGGGGAACCATTATATGAGGCCAGGGATTAAACTCAGGCTGTCCAGATAAAAGATAAGTACACTGCCCACTGTACTATCTCCCTGTCTCAGATTCATTTTAATACATAAGCTATTCAGTGTCATTTGATTGGTGAGTTCAGCTCAGTTACTTATGACATTGATTGATATGGAGAATTTATTACCACCATTCTATCTGGCTGTTTTAAATTTCTTTTCCCCCATTTGTTTCTGATTTGTTGTTGTTTTTTTGTTGCTATTGTTGATTTTTTGTAGGTGCTTTCTTCTGTAGTGATTTTTGTAATTTCCCCTTCTAAATGTCTGTTCCATAGTTTTGTTTTGCAATTATTAGAAGTGTATCAAACTTCAGGTATCTAAGGAGTCTTTTGTGCGTGTTGGTATTGACTCACCGTTATTCGGCTATGCAAAATCTGTTCTATTTTTCCTCCCTCTTTTTGTTTTGTTGTCTCATCTCATTGTACTTATGTTTTTGTATTACTGTTTATATCCTTGCTCAAGGTTTTGTGCTTTGTTTCTTCTTTCATGTAAAAGAACAGCTTTCAAGAATTTTCATTGAGGAAGTTTGGGTGGTGACAAACTCCATTAGCTTTCATTTTTCTGGAGGGCCCTTATTTCTCCACCACAATTGAATGATAGTTTTGAAGGGTAAGTATTCTTGGCTCACTGTTCTTGTCTTTTAGTAGAATGAATATGTCATTCCTTTTTCTTCTTGCCTGCAGGGATTCTGCTGAAAGTATGTAAAAGCCTGTGTGTTACGTTATTTCCCCCTACCACTCTTCGCTATTTTTTCATTCCATTGACTTAGATTGAATAACATTGGCTTAGATAATTTTTTTTTTTGGGTCACACCTGGCAAAGCTCAGGGGTCATTCCTGGCTCTTTGCTCAGGAATTACTCCTGGCGGTGCTCAGGGCACCATATGGGATGCCGGGGATAGAACCCGGGTCGGCCGTGCACAAGGCAAATGCCCTACCCGCTGTGCTATTGCTCCGGCCCCAATTTATAAATGATGTGTTTTGGTGTAAATTGACTGGAGTCAGAATTTTAGGTGCTAACTCAGGTTCCAGAACACTGGGTGTTTCTTCTCTTAAGGCTTTGGGAAGTCCTGCTCTACGATTTATTTGAATGTTATCTTGGCTTCCTTCTTTCCCTCTTTCCTTTTATTTTTTTTTACAATCTTTATTTATTTATTTATTTATTTATTTATTTATTTATTTTACCCACAAAAATTCTTGTTTATGGAGGTGCAGAATGGTACAGCAACTCTGGAAAACATTTACAAAATATACCTTGTCATAAAATCCAACATACAAGTACGAAACAATAATATTAGTACTATCACAGACTTTGTTAACTCACTAAAAAAAACAATTAAAAAAATAGTCACACAAAGCCTGAATTCTTATAAACACATATAAAATTATTGTAACTGTTAATAGCTGCAGACAAAAGGAAACTTATGAAAACATTCAAAGGATAAAAATAATATGGCCTGCTTTTATTTTTTTAATTTATTTTTATGTAAGACAGAAAGGAACAGTGTACTAATAATTGTTGAAAATGATAATAACAGCCTAGATCTGAGCATTAAATGTAGGTAAAGGTATATACATGATAACCTCTAAATGTATGTATTGCAAGCCACAATGTGTAAGAGAAGGGAGAGAGAAAGAGAGAGAGAGAGGGAGGGGGGGGGAAGAGAGGGAAGAGACAGGCTAGGGAAAGGGGAGGGAATCAGGGGACACTGGTGGTGGGAAATGGGCACTGGTGGAGGGACGGGTGCTGGAACACCTTCATTCCCCTCTCTTATCTGCTGGAATTCCTGTTACTCTTATACCTACCCACCCAATTTGTATTGGTATTCTCTTTAACTTTTCTTTATTCTCCCCCCCATTCTTATTTCTCTTGCTTAATCCATTTGAGTTATCTTCATTTCTGATATTATATGAAATATATAACATATAATAAATTCCATGTAATTATAACTTGTTATATATAACATATGTGTAACATATTGTGAGATAGAACATCTCACAATTCCTTCTGTGAAATTGTGTTACACCTTCGGTCCATGTTATATTGGATTTGATTCCAAGTGTTCTTGATACTTAGCATCTCTGGAATTTTTCTATCTCCAGTCACTTTGGTGAAGTATTCCTTGTGCTTTTTAAAAATTTAAGTATTTCTTCCATCAGATTAAACATTTTGGTGTGGGGAATTTCATGATTCTGTGCTCAGGGAGTCACTGCTGGTAGTTCCTGAATAGCAGGGGTGCTGGAGGCTGGACTCTGTCTCCTCCACGCAGAGCATGGCTCTGTGCTCTCTTCTTTGTCTCCTTGACTCTCTTCTCTGTGTTTTGTTGAGATTCCGTAACTTTAAGTTGTTAGGATTGCTTTTCTCAAATATCTGTCTGTTACCTCGTCTAATTCTGTGTTTTTGGGTGGGATGGGATGGAATGTGATAAGCCACATCTGGTAGTGCTTGGGGCGATCCCTTCCTCTTTGCTCAGAAGTGGACCCTGCTGGTGCTCACGGTACCATATATATGATTCTAGTAATTTGAACCAACGTCAGTGGGATAGAAGACGGATGCTTTAACCCCTGCACTATCTCTCGAGGCCCAATTCTGTGTCTGTAAATGTGCTCCCTAGAATAATTTTTTTTTTTTGCTTTTTGGGTCACGCCTGGTGATGTTCAGGGGTTACTCCTGACTTCGCTCAGGAATTATTCCTGGTGGTGCTTGGGGGACCATATGGGATGCCGGGGATTGAACCCGATCAGCCGCGTGCAAGGCAAACGCCCTCCCTGCTGAGTTATAGCTCCAGCCCTCGAATCTTAACTTCATTTCCTTTCCTGAAGTGACACTGTCTTTAGTTCTGGATTCACCTTTTCTTCTATGGCTGTGACAAGATCACAGAGAGGAAGGGTAATAGTTATTAGCTGATGTAAAACTGAGAGGCAATAGCCAATAGAGAGGCAGTGAGAAAGTAACAGTCTAAGAAAAGGAACTGTCCCTGCACCTTAGCAGCCATATGTACATTCATATGTCCCTGCACCTTAGCAGCCATATGTACATTCATATGACCCCCAGTCATATGTACATTTAAGTTCTCTGCCTCTGGACTAAGGCCATATATTTGTGCTAGTCTCTGAAGAAGGTGGGGAGGTGGATTCAACTGGGATAGCTACCACGAGCTTAAACAATAGGATTTGGTTGTTGAGGCTTTGTTGTTGTTGTGTTGTTGTTACCATGTTTGGTGTCTGTCACTAGTCTACTCTTTTACTTCCATCTGGAAAGTCACTAATGTTAATGTTTGTTATGTATATAATAGTCTTGGTTCTCCCTCCCCCACCAAGAATTTCTGTAAATAGTCATCACAACTCATTGGCACAGAATAATATGAAAAATATTTTAACCTGTCGATTGATTCTCTGTCTTCTAATTCTGTGTCAAAGTTACCACCCCCTTTCAGATATTTGGATTCCTCCTTATTTCTAGAAAACCATAATGAGATGATTTTTTCCACTGTGGTATATAATTTATTTTGGTTAACTTTATTGGGACTATTTTTTGCTGGAATCTTCTCCCACCATTTTCTTTGTAAATACCTTGTCTATTTTCTTTATGACTATTTCTTTGTTCTCACTTTTTCATTATGTCACTTTCTCTTGCCTGACCCATGTCAGTAGACTCAATTTTAATCCATTCTGCTTCCTGAATACAGTTGTATCTTGCTAAAACAGCTTTTTCTAAAGATCTTTGAGCCATGCCCATCAGACAATGCTCAGAGGTTACTCATGACTGTATTCAGGGCTCACTCCAGGTGGTTCTCAGGGGACCATATGGGGTACCAGGATTGAGCCTGGGTTGGATGTGTACAAGGCAAGCACTTTGCCCACTTAACTATCTTTCTGGTCCCAAACATCACAATTTTGTTAAATCACACAAAATTTTTAAAAATTAATACTCATTTGTCTCTGTGAAAATTCACGAGTTAGCATGCTATTTTTCTGGTCTTTCTGATTTTTGATCTATTTTTCCATTTGAGAGTCAGTTATTCTGTTCTTTAGACATCACTTGTGGGGAAGACATAACTGTGTGAAGGCACTTTCTGCACAGGAAAATAAGTATTTTTTTTAAATTAAACATTTTATTATACTACCGTGAGATATACAATTACAACATTGCTCACGTTTGGAGGTTTCAGTCACACAGTGTTCCAGCACCCTGCCCTCCACAAGTGCCTATTTCCCACCACCAATGTCCCCAATTCCCTCCCCTCTCCCATAGCCTGCCTAAATGGCAGATTCTTTATCTCTTTTCTCTCTCTCTCTCTCTCTCTCTCTTTTCCTTCTCTTACTTACACATTGTAGGTTGCACTACATACACTTAGAAGCCATCATATGCATTTTTTATCTGTATTTAATGCTCAGTTCTATGTTGGTATCAGCCCTTTCAACATTTATTCACACATGTTCTCTGTCTTACCTAACCTCTGACTCCCTCATGTTTGCAGTAATTTCCACTTTTGGTAAGACCACCTGATATATTTATGTCATGCGAATAAATGCAGTCATTCTATATCTCTCTCTATCCTTCTGACTAATTTCACTCAACATGAAAGTAAAATAAGTAGGTTTTAACAGTAAAGTACTTGCCTTCTCTTTCTTTGATAATATAAAAGATGATATACTTTTAGAATAATTAAAATTTTCTTCTGAACTTCCCTTACATGAAGGCCAAATACTCTTATTTTAATGGAATAGGGTCAGATAAGGAAGGATATATAGAAGAAAATAAAATCTGTGCATGGATTAGGAGGGGCATTGTCAGCTCTGCATTGCACAAGCTCTGGAAAGGTGATGATTCAAATTCATAGTCGTTTTGGTATCTACTCTGACTGTTTTTTTCTAGGAAAGAAGTTTGTAAGAACTGCTTGAAAAGGATTATTCTCTGTAAGGTTACTGAGATCAGTGGAACTGCCCATGGTGTCAGATTGCATTAATATTTCTCAGGTCATGCACTCTGTAGTTCTTCATGATTTTCAAATAGCTTTTATCATCATTAGATCCTAGAACTATCACAATATCAAGGTATTGAATATTTACTGACATTGTTATTGCCGTTTTGAAGAAAATCTGAGGAGAGAGTTTAGTTCATTTACTTAAAGACACAAAAACTACATTTTGATGGTGGCTTCCATTGCTTTGCATTTTTTAAAAAATCCTATGATCACTGATCACCAGAACGGTCTAATCTTGACCCGTTAAGGAAGTAAATGTTTGCTTATTTAATGTATGAATTAGTTTTACTTGCAGAGGTGAGTTTTCTCTGAAAAATCCATGGCAAAGTTTTCATTATGTACAATATTCAATTATTATTTACATTGGTTTTTGGTTGAGGGAAAAATAATATCCAGCTAATTCTTACCTTTACAAGTCAAAGAAGTCTGACATATGCAGTAATCCAACCTTCAATCCTAAATGTTAGTTTTTATTATAAAAGTAATGAATGTTCATTAGAGTAATATTACAAAATGTAGAAATGTGAAAAATGAATTTTATTTTTATTTATTTATTGAAATGTTGTTTACATACAGTAAAATATGTAGATCTTACCTGCAGTTTTCAGTGAGATTTGTGATGTTTCAGTTTTGGCTTTGGGGCGCACCTTCTGGTACTCAGGCTTCCTCCTGGCTCTGCACACAGTCATCACATCTGGCAGGGCTCCGGGGATAATTCACATTACGACAGACTGAACCCAGGGAGTCCTGTGCAAGAGCAGCTCCCTTCCTCTGCATTATACTTTGGTGCAGTGTACAATGAGATTTGAAAAGTATTCATACCTGTGGACCCACACCCTAGTCAAATCTGGAACATTGCCACTACCCACCACCCATCTCTATGAACTCTTTTCCAAGTCCCAGAAAACTGCTTTTGATTCCTGTTAAATGGCCAAATTAAATAAAGATAACAACAACTCAGTGTGAGGAGGGAGAGCAGCAGAGGAGCTGCATCATGCTGTGCCCAAGATATTTGGGCGCAGGAGGAATAGTTTGCTAAGCGCAGGCAAGACGGGTGTTTTCAAATGGTTAGGATGGGTGACAATGCAGGAATATTGAGAGAAAAATTAGAAAGCTTAATATCAACATCAAATCCGACTTTAAAATCTGCTTTTTAATTTTTTTACAAAAATGCTATAAGTTTAATACAGAGTGTTTTCGTTGATCCTTAACACTCATTAAGTTTGAACATTTTGTCATATCTTATAGATAAACGTTTGATCTATTAACCCATCAATTTAATTTGTCATTTATTTCTCCATAATATTTTATCATGTTTTCCTAGAAATGAGGACTTTCTCCTAGCTCTGCACTCAGGAATAGTGCTTGGGTGACTATATGGAATTCTAGGGATGGAACCATTGCAAGGCAAATGCACTACTCCCTGTGCTGTAGCTACAAATGGATCCTTTAGTACACTTTTTTTTTCTTTACCCATATTGTCTTTTTTGATTATAAGATAATATTTTGGGGGTAGAATATACATTTTATAATACTTTTGCTGGTAGATAAAATAGAAATTCAAACATTACAGAAGAAAAAGAAGACAGGTAAAAGCCCTCTCCTTATTCCACACCCGCAATCATATACTCAAAGTATTGTCACTTATTGTACGACTGATTGTCAGGGGAGCCGCTGGGGTCCCCCAACAATATCAGGAAATGAGTTTCCTTCTACCTCAGAAGCCGGCAGGGAATGGATGAAAACTCGGGAGTCCAGTGCAGTTCTAAAAAGCTTTTATTAATACAAGCTCTGCAGTTACAATCCAAAATAATAGGTCCCTAGTCTCCCCTCCCACCAAAATGGATCCCCATACCTCAAGTCAGTCCCCTAAGATATCCAAAAGTAATCCCTAATTTCAGAGAGAGGATCGTGTCAACAAAGTTGAACAAATCAGCTTCCAGGTGTAGACTTTATATCAGGTGTAAACAAATGGTTTATGCCAGGGACGAACACCTTTCTCTAAGATTATCTCTTATGTCAAAACATCAAAACACTGGAGAAAATGAGAGAGCTGGTATAAGAAAGGATACACATGACAACCTCTTAATGTATGTTCTGTAATCCATAGTCTGGAAGGGAAGGAAAAGAGAAAGAGAGAGAAAGGGAAAGAAATAAAGAATCTGCCATGGAGGGGGCTGGGGAAGGGGGGGGGGAACCGGGGACGTTGGTGGTGGGAGATGGGCACTGGTGGAGGGACGGGTGCTAGAACACTGTATGACCAAAACCCAAATATGAACTTTTTAATTGTATATCTTTTTATTTGTATATCTCACGGTGGTATAATAAAATACTTTAAAAATACATCTCAATTAATGTATATTCATGGGAAGAAACACAACATAATTTCATTGGTTTCATGTAATCTAGATGGTACCTACAAGGCCATCTATTTTCTATTCTGTACAAAGGTGACTCTGAGTATCTTGACCTCTATTTTCTGAAAGGGTCATGCATGCCTGCTTGAGGGCAAACTAGCATGAACCTTCCTTAACTTAAAGGATAGTCTCATAGTCTCAACATAGCTAGGGTTGTAGTCTCCTGGTAAATTCTAACTGTCCCATGCTGGGACCAGTGGGTATAAAGAGGAACTATGACCAATCTAGATAAAATTGAAACCATAGTAGAGATTATAGTAATGTTCCAAAAGTTACTGATTCAGAGTCAAATTGACTCTTGTAACTACCACACCTTCCACCAGTGTTTACAAAGAAGAGAGATCTCATTAGCATGAACCCTGGTTTAAGAACTTGCAAATAGATTAAGCTGTGAGTGGATTAAACAGCAAAGTTCCCAAGCTAGCTAGGCCCATCATCAAACAACTGATGGCTGGAGATCTATATTTTTTTTTCTATATAAATTATGAATATTTACAGAACATACGTACCTTATATAAAATAGCATTATATATGTGTCTATATTTGAATGTTAGAATATTTGTCTAGATTTACATTTTTATGGGAAATGAGAATTTTAGTCACCCTATTGCTATTACTAAATATCAGTTATTTGTATAGTTTCTTAGATTTTTTTTTTATTTTAAAAATTTCCTTCTCTCTTTTTTAAATTGAATCACTGTGAGATACACAGTTACAAAGTTGTTCATGCTTGAGTTTCAGTCATACAATGTTCCACCACTTGTCCCTTCACCAGTGTACATTTCCCAATATCCCCAACTTTCTTCCCACCCCCCCCACCCCCTAGCATGACTCTGACAGGCACTTCTCTCTCTCTCTCTCCCTCTATCTCTCTCTGTCTCTCCATCTCTCTGTCTCTTCTCTCTCTTTCCTTTTTGACCTTTATGGTTTGAATACCTTTAATTGAATGGTTATCATGTTTGTCCCTTAACCTACCATAGACAGATTTTTTCATTTATGTAAATTACAATTAGATGTTCTTTTTCCTGGTCAATTTAGGCTTTATAATGTGTTCATCCTATATTGAAACCTAATTGAACATAGTACTTTAAAAGTTTGGTTTCCAAGATAATGAAGAAATCACTGATGAAAAGTATAGCAGTCTGTTCAGGGAGTTGGAGAAATATTTCTAAGGGCACCAAATCTCCTTCAAGGAAAAAAGGCATCTGTTGCCCACAAACCACTGATAACTTCTGGTAACATTTAAAACAGTATCTCTGTGCAAGGTCAGATGCCTTCATTTACTAAGAATTCATCATGGCTGGTAATAAATCAGTGAATAAGACATGAATGAACCTTGAACCATTTTATTTCCCTGTCCAGTTTAGTGGTACTTTTGTTTTGCCACAATAAATGGTAATGGCTAAATCTTAGTAACTGTTGTCATCTTGGATTTTGAGATTATTTTTTCCTTCCTGGTCTTATACTGGAAACTTTCTAATGTAATTCCTACCATAAGATGAAAAATTCACAACAGTTCTTGATGCATTAAAAACTTTAGAGATTGGATATTGCATGCTCTCTTGTTTAAAGAAAAAAAAACAACCGAACAGTTTAGGTTCAAAATATCTTTCAAAGGAAGGAGACCATTCATATGTCTTTCTTTAGGGATTATTTGGTTGTTTATTTCCCCTTGTACATTCCTGTGTCCAGACCTACATGGTCACTCAGGCACATAGCCAAGTTCCTAGGTCAGTCCAAAGAATATATAAATAATAATGACTATTTTCACATTCCTCTTCCCACCACCCCTTATGTGGTGTCCCCTCTACTCTTCCCCCCATGACTATTTCTGTTTTAGATATGAGGAACTCAGGCTTTAGGAGTATTGTAGCATCTACAAGTTTGTACTGTTTACCGTATTTCCACCACAGGCTAGGTTTCTGCTTGCATACTTTCTTTAGATCTAGCTGGTTGCTTTTCTTAACACCATAGCCCCTCTCCTCCCACATATTCTGTTTATTATACAGGGCTCTGAGATTCGCCCACCATACTCCAGTATCTTGACTCATTTTTTCCTTTCATAAAAGGCCTCCTGCTGGGTGAATTAAATCCACATTCAATTAGCTTTCTGGATTCCTTAACAGCCAGTTTTCATGAGCTTTAAGTGTTATCCATGAACAAGTTTTTTAAATGTATTCATTGTTGCTGGGTGTTTTTTCTCGGCATCTCTATATTAGTGAGCTAAAACACTAATATCACAACCCCACAGATTTTGCATTCTGGTGGGTGATTCAGAAGTGAGATACTATGATGTAGAGGTTTGGACGATTGTACCCCAACAGATACAGAGATGTTCTCCCAGCTGCCCCTTCTAGGATTAGCACCTTTACCTTCCACCATTCCTTGCCTTCCTTATTTTAGCTTTCATCTTGGATTATAAGTCCTCCAAAAGGCTTGTGTCTAAATTTACCTGAGTAGTAGCAAGTCTTCCATTTATAAAGTTTTTTTCCCCAAGATACTACTCAGTCCCTATTTTGACATTTTCTGGGAACAAAATGATTCAAGTATATATTTTTATTTGTCAAAATCAACCAGTTCTTTTCTTTTGATCAGTTAATATATGGCAAAAGCTCTGGGTCATTGAAAATGAAAGTGTAATATAAATGATGTGACAGAATTAAGATCATGACACAACGGAAAAAATAATCATTGTGCCTGTGGGAAAAATGGAATCTGTGGGGAGTAGGGGATAGCACAAAACCTAAAGTGACAATCCTTAAAAAATGGAGCTTCGAGAAATTGACGCTGGGGAATCAACTTCAGTTCTCTCTGGGGTTGTCTGAGATGCCCTGTGCTTATTTGCTCTATTTGTATTTTCTTTTTTTCTAAGCAGTTTCAGGGATCATTGTGCTATTTTAGCTCTTACTTTTGCCAAACTCCCTGTTGAGAAGCTAAAATATCCTGAAAGTGGCAGTGCTGAATTTTTTGCATGCCCAGGAGGTGGATAGTGCGGGTTGATTTGTAATGACACTTTACTGTAGAGTAAATTTTTAGCTGTAATGATATTTTGGGCTGTTTGATCCCTCCAGATTTGCAGAAGTTTGAATTACCTTAAATAACTAGAACATAGACACTCCTATGTTACCCTGAGTACATACTCACTGAAGCATGAAAATTGGTTCAGCTATGCATCCCAGCTTTGTTGAATTTTAATCTAAGGGTTGTTGGAATTATTTACTGATATTTGGGAAATGAAATTTAGTCCATAAGGAAAGGTGATGTTGAGGAGAAACTCCGTATTTTAATTACAGTGGTCAACGTTCTGACTTGGTTACAGAACAGTAGCAGATTAACAGTGCCTTCATTATCTTTCTGTTGTTGCTGTTATATCATCGCATTAAGATGCATGAACTTACCTTTTCTATCACAAACCAGCATTTGGCTGCTTTTGCAAATAAAATACAATGTAGGGGGCACAACTTCAGGTCTAAGCCTTGCAGTAAGTGGATTCTAGGTTTCATTTCCTCATCTTGGAACCCGCTGTCTAAGAAGTTTGACTACCCTGCTATAAGCAATATGGAGAGGGAAGTTCTGACACAGCCTGGACTGGGAGAGAAGGCCAGCTAGGAACCAGTTGGCCAGTCTGCTTTGCTTGTCTGAAGCCAGCCTGCAAATGAACCCTGCAGTCCTCCCTTCCAGCAGATAGCTACTGCGTTGTGAAAGAAAATAAAACTAAAACAAAACCCCCACTACACTGAAAGGGAGAAAATATTTGCATTCCATCCATCTGATGAAAGGCTTATTTCTGAGATATTTAAACCATTCATAAAATGCAACAAGAGCAACAACAACAAAAAACTTCAAAGAATGGGGAGAGGAGATGAACAGATACTGTCTCAAAGATTGTACAGATGGATAATAGGCATAATGAAAAAAGTATCAATTATCACTTATCACCGGGAAATGCAAGTCAAAATTCAATGAGAAGAAAAAGAACCCTCATTATCTGTTGGGTGAAGTTGTCTGCCTCAGCCTTGATAGGAAACATTATCTCTCTCTTTTCTTTCTTTCTTTCTTTCTTTCTTTCTTTTTCTTTCTTTCTTTCTTTCTTTTCTTTCTTTCTTTTCTTTCTTTCTTTCTTTCTTTCTTTCTTTCTTTCTTTCTTTCTTTCTTTCTTTCTTTCTTTCTTTCTTTCCTTCCTCTCCTTCTCTCTTTCCTTCCTTCCTTCCTTTCTTTCTTTCTTTCTTTCTTTCTTTCTTTCTTTCTTTCTTTCTTTCTTTCTTTCTTTCTTTCTTTCTTTCTTTCTTTCTTTCTTTCTTTTTCTTTCTTTCTTTCTTTCTTTCTTTTTCTTTCTTTTTCTTTCTTTCTTTCTTTCTTTCTTTCTTTCTTTCTTTCTTCCTTTCTTTCTTCTTTCTTCTCTTTCTTTCTTTTTCTTTCTTTCTTTCTTTCTTTTCTTTCTTTCTTTCTTTCTTTCTTTCTTTCTTTCTTTCTTTCTTTCTTTCTTTCTTTCTTTCTTTCTTTCTTTCTTTCTTTCTTTCTTTCTTTCTTTCTTTCTTTCCTTCTCTCTCTTTCTTTCCTTTCTTTCTCTCTCTCTCTTTTTTCTTCTCTTTCTCTCTCTCTTTCTTTCTTTCTTTCTTTCTTTCTCTCTCTCTCTTTCTTTCTTTCTCTCTCTCTTTCTCTCTCTTTCTTTTCTTTCTTTCTTTCTTTCTTTTTTTCTTTCTTTCTTTCTTTCTTTCTTTCTTTCTTTCTTTCTTTCTTTCTTTTTCTTTCTTTCTTTCTTTCTTTCTTTCTTTCTTTCTTTCTTTCTTTCTTTCTCTCTCTTTCTCTCTCTCTTTCTCTCTCTCTTTCTTTCTTTCTTTCTTTCTTTCTTTCTTTCTTTCTTTCTTTCTTTCTTTCTTTCTTTCTTTCTTTCTTTCTTTCTTTTTCTTTCTTTCTTTCTTTCTTTCTTTTCTTTCTTTCTTTCTTTCTTTCTTTTCTTTCTTTCTCTCTCTCTCTCTCTCTCTCTTTCTTTCTTTCTTTCTTTCTTTCTTTCTTTCTTTCTTTCTCCTTTCTCTCTTTCTCTCTCTCTTTCTTTCTCTCTTTCTCTCCTCCCTTCCTTCCTTCCTTCCTTCCTTCCTTCCTTCCTTCCTTCCTTCCTTCCCTTCCTTCCTTCCTTCCTTCCTTCCTTCCTTCCTTCCTTCCTTCCTTCCTTCCTTCCTTCCTTCCTTCCTTCCTTCCTTCCTTCCTTCCCTTCCTTCCTTCCTTCCTTCCTTCCTCATATCACTGTGAGTTACTCAGTTTCAAAGTTGTTCATGAATGGTTTTCTCATAAAATGTTCCAACACCAGTGTACATTTCCCACCACAGATGTCCCCAGCAGTATGTATATTTCTAAAATAAAAAAATTGCTGATTGAACTCCTACATGATTCATTGATTCTATTCATTGGCTTCAATTTCCAGAACATAGAAAAGAATCCTTGCACACTAAATTCATTCTAGCACTATGTATAATGACCTACTGTTGATATAAACCAAGTGTCTGATGACATTGAAATATATTAAATCCTCATATTTGCCAACCACTTTATTCATGAATATTTTTAAAGCTTTATTTACTTATTTATTTTTGCTTTTTTGGGTTACATTTGGCAATGCTCAGGGGTTATTCTGGCTCTGCACTCAGGAATTACTCCTGGCCATGCTCAAGGGACAATATGGAATACCAGGGATCAGTTCCAGGTCTGCTGCATGCAAGGCAAATGCCCTCCATGCTGTACTAATCTTTGGCCCCTATTCATGAAATTATGCATGCTAATATAATCACTACAATCCCTATAGGAAAGGAATTATTACCTTCATTTTTTTTAGATCAGAAGCACACTTCTGATCTGCTTCTGATCTGATCGACTCAACTGGATGGTTGAGTGACTTGTCCATGTTTAAGGAATTATGAATGTGATATTCCTGAGATGTTCTAAATCAGGCTCAACCAGGACCTTGTTTAGTGTTTAGGGTACAATTACTAGCTATACTAGATTAAATATAAAGGAAATGCTTGAGAAGACATTTATTTTCACAAATTGTTAAGGAAGAAGTGCATGCCAGAATACTTCTTATTCTGATAGTTTTCCTTGTTTTTTGTCTGCCTACTGTTTTCTTTCTATCTATCTATCTATCTATCTATCTATCTATCTATCTATCTATCTATCTATCTATCTATCTATCTATCTATCTATCTATCTATCTATCTATCTATCTATCTATCTATCTGTCTGTCTGTCTGTCTGTCTGTCTGTCTGTCTGTCTGTCTGTCTGTCTGTCTGTCTGTCCGTCCTCATCTGTCTGTCTCCGTCTCATCCACCACCTCCATCCATCCACCATCTCCACCAACCACCCCCCCTCTTCTTTTTTCTTTTTCTTTTCTATCATCTTTCTATCTATCTATCTATCTATCTATCTATCTATCCATCCATCCATCCATCCATCCATCCATCCATCCATCCATCCATCCATCCATCCATCCATCCATCCATCCATCCATCATCCATCCATCCATCCATCCATCCATCCATCCATCCATCCATCCATCCATCCATCCATCCATCCATCCATCCATCCATCCATCCATCCATCTATCTATCTATCTATCTATCTATCTATCTATCTATCTATCTATCTATCTATCTATCTATCTATCTATCTATCTATCTATCACTTCTCTCTATCTCTATCTATCTATCTATCTATCTTCTATCTATCTATCCATCCATCCATCCATCCATCCATCCATCCATCCATCCATCCATCCACCATCCATCCATCCATCCATCCATCCATCCATCCATCCATCCATCCATCCATCCATCCATCCATCCATCCATCCATCCATCCACCACCACCCATCCATCTATCTATCTATCTATCTATCTATCTATCTATCTATCTATCTATCTATCTTCATCATCATCATTTATCTTTCTTTCTTTTGGCTTGTGGACCATATCCAGCTGTGTCCTGGGTGGGGTAGTCCTGACTCTGTTCAGGGTTCACTCCTTCAGGCAGGGCTCCAGGTACTTTATATGGCACCAGGGGTCAGGTTTTACTATGCCTTTGCTGTACTCTTACTCTCTGTTTCCTTTTCTTTACTTATTCCTACTATCTATTTACTGCCTCTAGTGTACTATCTTTCATCTTTTGATAAGAATTTTCTAAAGATGATATATTGCTTCCTTCCAAAGCAAATATCTGATATGCTCACCTAAGAATTCAATGTATTTGAATGCTATTTGGAAAAGACCCAAATAGAGATCCTAACTTAAATTTTTGGTCTTTTGTTTTACTTTTTTAGGCCACACTTGACAGTGCTTAGGTACTTAAGACCCTAGAATCATGGCTCTCTCCCTGAAATTCTGGGTAACTAAGTGTCTTGAGAGCTCAAGCTCAGCTCTCAAGCTCAACCTCCTGCATATACTTTGTAGTCTCACTTTTGTCTTGTCATCTTAGAGCAAAATTATGTTTAAAATGGTTATGACTTTTTTTGAAACCACTATGCGAAAAACCGATAATACTGTTTATCTTGGACAACATTTTTTTTTTATCTTGGACATTTTTTAAAAATCCATGTTGTGATTAACCAAAGAAATCTGAATGGCTGACAGGGCAAGTGATTTCATACCCATTTGGTTAGTGAGGGAAGATGATGATGCTCAAATTCATCTCAAGTTTCCACAATGTTAAGAGTTTGGTCTGATTCCCCACATCTTGTACTTTGCCCTGTAAGATGACCCATGGAACTCAACTGCCTCAGCCTTCCACTGAGAGTTAACATGGTACCGTCCGCATCAAATTGGTCATGATCTCCCTTATTGAAGTCATATGGAAATATTTGGTCACACACAGGTACAGAATAGGTATTATTATGCAGTTGCCAAGAGATTGGCAAGTTGATGCTTGGACATTAAAACAACCTAAAGGCAATGAAGGAAGATGGGCTGGCAACATGATATGAATTTGTAAACAAACTTGAGTATTAGAGGTAGGAGACTTTGTTTTTTTTGAAAATATTTTCACCAATAATGCTGGAGTTCTCGAGTGATACTGAGAAATGGGAGTCTTGAAATTTCTGCACAAACACGAACAGCATACCCTGAATGGGCAAAAAATTAGTACTACATCTGAGCATACTTCCCACACCTGAGTCCAGCTCTATGTGTCTAGGGTGAAATTTTAGAACTGACCAGTGAAACACTCCCAATCCCATGTTTTCTGATAGTCTTTGTGGAAAATGAATCCTCTGGCTTCATTAGCATTCACTATAACTACTGCACATTTATATATTAGATTATTCATTTTTATGAAGCCTAATTTTCAGTCTTCAGTAGGATTTCTTTAGTACCAAGTACAAGAGCAGACAAATGACCGCATTACTTTTTGTTTTTTCTCCTTCCACATAACAACCACAGCTATCATTTATTGAGCATTTACTACTACTTACTAGGAGACTGTGGTATATAATTTGCATAATTATGCTATTTAATAACCACCATAACTCTATTAGATAAGATTTAAATATAGAAAAATATTTTCAGTATTTTATAGCACCCAACTACTTTAAGAAGAATGTTTTTCCCTCCGAATCCTGGTCCTCTTCAATGATTGCTTAGAGGATTTGTGGCTCTTCAAATAGCAGAAAAACAAAAGATTTGTATTGTTTTCAGAACTGTTGTTTTTCAACTGCCTAAGGGTTTTCAGTAGAAAAAAAATAGTATTTCCCCCAACAAATCATGGACTACTACTCTCTCATTCGGTCTATAAGTTTATCACTGTGTGAGATTACTGTGTGAGTTATTTTTATTTTTGGGGGATCACATCAAACTGTGCTCAGGGTTTGCTGCTGTTTCTGTGCTCATGGATCACTGGTTGGGCTCAAGGGTCATATAGAGTGTTCCAGGTATGAGTGTAAAAGCAAGCACCTTATCTGCTATATTATCTCTTATTCCTATTTGACTTCTTTGATGATTTAAAACAGTAAGTAAACTACATATATCTTGAGAAGTTTCCCATCAATATGTATGATCGTATGTTAATAGAAAACTTTATTTATCTTGGAGGGTATCTTGAAGGATTATTGGTTAAGAAAGTATGGAGATCAGTAGGGAATATGTTAAGTAGTCAGCATTTTACACACTTATTGCATTCCTGAGTTAATTATATAGCCCTTACACTATGTTTTAGTAAACATCATACGGTTTTAAAGCTCCTTCCCATAATACAATGCTACCGATATACTCTTACCTTTATTCTCTACGTGTTCCTTTTGTCTTGCTTTTACCCTTTGCTCATCTGCCTTAACTTGTTATCTCCATTGAGTCCTTACCAAATTGCAGGAAAAAATCAAAATATTTTCATCACTTGTCACTTGTATCACTTGTCTTTCCATTGTTCATCGATTTGCTCAAGTGGGCGCCAATAACGTCTCCATTCATTGGAAATGAGGTCCATTATTGTTACTGTTTTTGGCATATTGAATACACCATGGGTAGTTTGCTAGGCTCAGCCATGGCTCTAGATTCATCCCAGGGGGGCCCATTCTTTTTCTATGTCAGACCTTCAAACATCCAGGGCCCATGGGACAGAGCCCTGGTGTAGACAAGCCTGTCTCCTGTCTTCCACCAACAGTGTAGCTGGGCACCACAGCCACACCTGCAATGCCTCATGGGACAGGCAAAATATTTTCATAAACATTGGTAATTCCTATTCAAACAGTAAACAATTAAATCTATTTAAAGTAGTAGTTAGTGTACCTTAAAGAACTGAGTTACTTCACCTGTAACTTTTATTAAGTGTTAGGTTTGATTCTTTGGGATAGCATCTTTAGTATTAATAAACCTTTAAAATGTGGGATTTTTAAGTACCTCAGTTCCTGAGATAAGGGAACAGGTATCCTCTGAAGTTAAAAACATTATCTAATTCCTACACATATAAAATGACAAGAAAGAGAAAGTCAGAACTAGATTCTGTGACTAAAGCTTATACAGTTTCTTCCAGTGTCATTTTACTTGTTAATTTAAGGGCCACTATAACATTATGTAGTAATTCTTTACTTTTTATCCTACCATCAATATTCAAGTGTTACCTTCTTTGAAATCAAGTTGCTCCTGTGATCAATTTTAGGATTGGAAAATTGTATAGGTTAAAAGAGTCTCTTAAATGAATGTTACCCTCTAAAGAGAAAAGCTCTTTAAAGCTGTTGGAATCTGAGCTGAAATAACCAATTTCTATCTACACTCATGCTAGAGAGGCTTAACCTAGAATAGCTTTTTGAGTGAAGTCATTGACCTCATTTTTTCTTCTTCCCCTAAACAGAACCAGTTGGAGATAAGTATATGTTTTATCCCTTGTCATTTATTGTTGATGTCTATAATAGTTTTGGAAATCAGCTGGTTTTTGCCTTTATGTGTTTATAGAGAAATTTCCTGTGATTTCTATTGGTATTACTTTTCAAATACCATGATTGCTAACTGGATAGAAAAATCAGTGTAGATTGTCTCTGGAATGATGAAACTCAGTTACTTCTGTGCCATTCACTGTTTTTCAATCACAAAGGAAAATTTATTTTATCACAGTAACAACAGTTTAAATAAGTGTACTCATATCCCATTACTATTTTTTTACATAGTCCAGTTGGAAGTTTCTGTCTAAAAGACAATGAACTTTCAAAGATTATATCTCTGTATTGTAGTCCCCAACCCGAAACATATAACCTGTGCTATCAGGGCTAACTTTACGTTCACATTCTCAAATTGAAGAAAAATCATGTATGTATCCAGTTAACTGGATTTTTACTTCTGCCTCATCAATAATCATGTGTGACTTTACTTTGGATAGGAGTAGTTATTAATTCACATTATGGTGTATTCAAACCTATAATAAGTATATGCTCACAGCTTTTAAAGTTCTTGAAATCTATGAGAGAAATAGCTTGAAAGTCAAATTACATAAAATAGCTGATGATAATTTTATTATTGTGGGGGGCACAAAAGAATGAGGGGCTAACTCTTTGAAATGTGCAAACACAGGTAAAGATTTCCCCTTGTAGATAAATGGATGTTAATTCCACAGTTAAAAGGTACTGAAATCTTAAAAGTACACATATTAAGAGTATTTGGATGAACTGGACAAGTTCAGAGATGATTTATAGTTTGAAATGGTAGAGATTGTGGTATAGGAGCAAAAAATTCGATCATCTAGTTTTGTCTCATAAAACTATAATTTTTTGGGGAACAGAAATTTTGTAAACTGATTTATTTCTGATTTATTTTGTAAACAAAGGAATTAAAATGAAGAGATTCAGAAGTCAGGAAAGGTGCTCTACCATTTTTCTTCAAGGATGGGAATATATAAATACAAGTGAAATAGAACATTAGAAATTACAAAGAGAAAATAACTCCAATTTATTTTCCAATAATATTGGCATTTTGGTGCTGAAACAATAGTTAAGTAGGATCGGCACTGATATTGCAGTGCGCTATCCAGGTTCTATCCCCAGCATCTCATATGGTCCCTCGAGTACCACCAAGAGTAATTCTTGATTGCAAAGTCAGGAGTAACCTTTGAGCATCACCAAGTGTAGCCCAAAAACTAATAACAAAATCTTATCGACATTTTGATTTTCTGAAGTTCATTCATTTATACAATTACAAAGTTAGGCTTTGGATCAAGCTTTTCAGGAAGGTTGACAGAAACCTTGGCATTTTCTTATTTTGTTTTTATTGAATAATGCATTAGCAATTTACCAGAAGGTGACTAACACTATCCATCTCCAGAATTTAAGGGATTGCAGCCATGGCCTTCATTTATATTTTCAGTCTTATTAAGGATCTTGTGTTTATTTACTTGTTTATTTATTTTTCTTCCACATGGTCTCATGAGAGGAGAGAAGTCTTGCTTGTTATACAATGTAGCTCCTTGCATAATGGGTCATTGCATATTTCTGCAAAGACAGAGACCAAGGGATCTTGGAAGAAAACAAAGCACAAAAAATGACATCAAAATGTGATGTGTCAGTGGAAAAGAGAGGCAGAGAACCACAGAAGAAAGGGAAATGGGACAACTATTTTTGCTTCCTATATCTCATCAGTTATTAATTCTTGACTCTATAAAGTGATAATAGGATGCAATTTTTCAAAAGAGAACAACATTGGAAATTTTAAAACATAAAAAAATATAAATAGAGACCCATCTTTTTGGTTAAAAATCTATTTTCTCTAGATGTGATTCAGTTCATTCAATTCAACAAATATTTGTTCAACTTTTGCCTGTGTGTCCTTGAGGATTTCAACATCTCCTAGAAAAGGGAACTTCTGAATCACTAGTTATGATAGCATATTGTAAGTAAAAAAGATGTATAAAGTACTATGGGTGCACAAGGACAAAGTTTTGTCTGTTAATGCCAGGGAAGAGTTTGAAGTAGAAGTACTGTTTTCTATATATAAATTGCCATTTGAAGAATGAGTTGCAGATTTCCAAGAATGAATAAAGGGTGTTGAGGTAAGAGGAAACAGTATGGACAAAAGATAAAAGAATGAAAGAAAATAATATTCTGTGAAAACAGTGCCACTTCTTGTGGTTCTGGTCCTGGAATCTTAAAATGTTCCAGAATGTGAAGGTTGGGAGGAACTTGGAAGAGAAGATGGCAAACTTGTCTGATTATAAATAGCCAAAACTTGGGGCCAGAGTGATAGCACAGCAGGTAGGGTGTTTGCCTTGCAAGCAGTCGACCTGGGTTCGATCCCGGTATCCCATATGGTCCCCAGAGCACCGCCAGGAGTAATTCCTGAGCAAAGAGCCAGGAGCAACCTCTGAGAACTGCCAGGTGTGACCCAAAAAGCAAAAAAAAAAAAAAAAAACAAACCACTCAAAACTTTGGAATATCTAGATCAGACACTACACATGTGCACATGCACTTGTGCGCACACACACAAATACACACACACACACTTTATCAGTGTGGAGAATAATGATATCCATATGACAAAAGCAGTGGTGGAGGGTCTCTTCCATGAGTCTCAGGTTCTTCAATATTTTCACTCGTGAAAATATTGAAAATAAAAGATGCTTAGACTCAGAGTTGGAAAGTAGAAAAGTTTATTGGAAAGTAAAAGAGAGAGGAAAAGAACTCCCCTTGCAAGGGAGGAACTTACTATAGAACTAAGTTAAAGGTAACTTTGTGTTTGCTTTGCTCCTGCCTCACCTGCACCAATAATGACCACTCTTCTTTACCTTTTGTATCACCTCCGATCTCTTCTGCCTATCTGTTGGGGAACGTCGCGGGTCCCCGACAGTGTCAGGACAGAGGTTGTCTTCTACCTCCGAGGACGCGGGAAAAAGATGAAAACTCACGGAGTCGGTGCAGTTCCAAAATGGCTTTTTAATAGTACAAAAGCTCTTCCACAGCAATCCAATATAATGAACAAACTCTAGCTCTGGTCCAAACTTAGACCATACAAGAGCCTAAGTCTCCCACCAAAAGAGAGAGGATGTCACCCGAGCTGAGTCCTACCCAGAAGGAGCGAAAGGCCAAAGAGCAAAAGACCAAAGCCAAAAGCCAAAAGCCGCAGGAGCCAAAAAGCTGAAGGCTGAGGAACCAAAAGGCAAAAGGTGAAGGGGCCTCAAGTCAGCCCCTTATATACACCAAAGTAATCCAATCGGGAGGTTGTCATGCCAACAAAGAACCCTAAACAGAGTGTAGTGCCACACCCTATTGCAGGTATAAACAAAGGTTACACCAAGGACTAATCCCGAGATTATCTCTTATGTAAAACACTGGAGAGAGGGGGCTGATATAAAGTAATACATCTTAACTTCATGAGCTTCATGTAATCTAGATGGTACTCACAAGGTCCTTATTATTATCTGCACCAGGGTGATTCTGAGTATCTTGTTCTCATGTACTGAAAGGGTCATACTCGCCTGCTTAGAGCAAACTAGTATGATCCTTCCTATAGTCTTCCTTTTAGTCTCAGCGTAGCCAGAGTGGTAGTCTCCTGGTAAATTCTAACTGTCCCACGTTGGGTGCAGTGGGTATAAAGAGGAGCTGTGCCCAATCTAGAAAACATAGAAGTCTTCGTAGATGTATAAGTCAGAAGTTATTCAATCAAGGTGACTTCTGCAACTGCCACACCCTCTAGCAGTGTTTACATAGAAGAGAGATCTCATTAGAATGAACCTTGGCTTAAATAAGATTAAGCTGGGTGTGGGCAAAACAACAAAACTCCCAGATTAGCTAAACATGTCCTCCAACACCTATCATTCCTACCATCTTTTCTCTGCCTCATGCCTAAGATCCACTTCTCCTTGTCTTCAAACTACTGGGTTCTTTAGGGGAGCCTATAGCTTCTTACTCTCTATTTTTTTTTTTTTTTTTTTGGTCCACACCCAGCAGTGTTAAGCCCTTGCTCTTGGCTCTCTGCGGGGGTCACTCATGGTGGGCATAGGACCATTTGGGGTGCCAGGGATCAAACCCAGGTTAGCCACCTGCAAGGCCAAGGCCTTACCTGCAGTTCTAGCTCGTAAGCATTCTCTTTAGATTTGTTCCCTTAAAAACATCACTATTAGTGACATGTCTCTAATAAACTTCCATATCCTGATGACTCACAAATGTAAACTTTTTATTCAGCTCTCCTATCTCAGCTCAGCAACTATATATTAACTCCACTAGATTACGTGAGAATCCTTTTATACATAGGCTTTCTAAAGCCAGAACTTGAATCTTTCTTTCCAACTTATATTTTCTCTTTAGTGGATATTTTTATCGTTCACTGCCAAATCAGACATCAGGCAAACATTCTCACTTCCTCTGCCCTCACTGACATCTTTTCTGTGTTTGTCTTTCTCTACTCACTTGCTTCTTCCCTAGTATATCATGTATCACAGTCAGCTTCTCTTCACTACCTGTTTAATCACTTTGATCCATTCTACAAGTAATAATCAAAATCTCTTAATAGTAGTTTAATTATTAAACATATTTATGAGAGTTTGAACTAGTTCCAGAGGCCCCATTCACTCTCAATGGAATAAACATCTCTGAATGCAGCAGTTATGTGTACCTAGGTCGAGAAATCAACATGATGAAAGACCTAAAACCTGAGCTGCGCAGGAGGAAGAGCGGCATGGAATGCCTTCAAAGGCATCAAAGAAATAGCTAAAAGGACAAAGAACCTCCGGCTCCGGGCACATCTCTTTGACTCCACTGTTCTCCCTGTATTAGCATGCGCCTCAGAGACCTGGGCCCTATGAAAGCAGGATGAGAATGCTATTCGGGTCTCCCAGAGAGGAATCGAAAGAGCTATGCTTGGAATTTCACCCTCACTCAAGTGAGAGAAGGAATCTGGAGTTCTGACTTCCGTCGCTATTCCAGAATCAGGGACGCTGTCTCATTTGCCAAGGCATCGAAAATCAGATGGGCTGGACATGTAATGCGATTTGGAGACAACCGCTGGACTAGAGCCATTACCGACTGGATCCCAGGGGATGTCAAAAGATCACGTGGCCGCCCACCTACAAGATGGTCAGACTTCCTTGTCAAGACCCTGGAAGGAACGGTTTGAGGCTCTTCATATCTCTGAATCAACCAGATGCCATTGGGCTACATTGGCACATGATAGGGTCCAATGGAAATGTTACTGGTGCCGGCTAGAGCAAATCGATGCATACGGGATTCAAGTGATCAAGTGATCAAGTGATTTATGAGAGTTGTTCCTTGAAGATGATGTTCATTTAATTGAGTCCGCATACCTATGCTATGTTCTGCTACAATCTGCCATGACATCCCTCTCATCTTCTCTCTTGCTACCTCATTTTGCACTCTACCTAATTTGTTTTTTTCAATCCTAGAATGACCACATCCCAACTTGTGTCTGAATAATTTTTATTTTACTATGAACTTTTTAGCGAGAATAAATTCTGCTAAAGAAATTTCTTGGATTTTGTAATGCAATGTAGCTTTGACCATCAGTTGAGGCCTGATAAAATCCTCTCACTCTCCTCTTTAAGGGCCATAGTTGGAATGCTCATTCTTACCGCCTTGAAGTATACTGTAACCATGAGACTTTTTCTGGCCTATTAAGTGTCAGTGGAAGTAATTTGTTTTACTTCTAGGTAGGGGATTTTTAAGGGCCCTTGTGTGATTTACATGCTGTTCTCTTTCCCAAAAGAAACTTCCAAATACCAGGAACTTCATGACTTCTTCAGTCTGAGCATCGGATTTTGATCACTTGGATCAGAACTCCTCCATGTAGTTTCTGCTTGTGTTTGGGAACTGTTCAATGCTTTCATTTGACAGATGAGTAAATGGTTTCATAGGGAAGTTGAGCATTATACTAAACTGGAACAAATGGAAAGTTTGGGAACTGAGATTTGATGCGGGAAAAAAAATCTCAATGCAAATCCTGTGCTCTTCTGTGGTTCTTTGCATGGGGGACTCTAAGTGGTGCTCAGGTGGCCACTCCATTGACTGGCTGGGTCAATGATTCAGGGCTACGATCTGGGGATACCCTGATACTTGAGCCTGGCAATGATCGGGCACCATGTATTGCTGCTAATCTAACTAGGGTCAGCTGTATTCAAAGCACCTTAACACCTGTAGTCTCTCTGGCAGAAGAGCATGTGCTCTTCACCCTATAATTCTTGCTTCAGTAAATGATTTTGTAATGAATGAACGAATATATAAATTGGTATTTATGCAACAACTTGTGATTCTGTAAATAGAATCTTTTTCTCTCTCCAATCTTTTTTCTTGTCTCACCAATCCTACATTCCCTATGAATTTAGTTCAGTTGTCTTCTCCAGAAATCTTTATTGGTTTCCAGGTATGGGTGAGATATTATTGAGACACATTTCTCTGCTGTGTACACCTTTAATATTGCACGTTTGCTTCACTGAATTATAATTATGGGTCTTTTTCTTTTTTTCAGATTATCTTTCCTCCAGATTTATCTACTCAAGGTCAATGACAAGGTTTTATTTTCTATGCTTAAGTAGCTACTTACTCAATATTTAGAATGTTATGAATAGTGAGACTGGAGAGAGTACAATGGGTAGAGCTCACACCTGCCTTGCACACACTAAGGTTTCATTCCTGGCACATGAATATGTACCCTCAAATGCACCAACAAGGATCTCTGTGTACAGAGCCAGCAGTAAGCCCTGAGTACCACTGAGAATGTCTCCAAACACACACACACACACACACACACACACACACACAAAGGCATAAAGAGCATTATGAAAATCTATGAATTTTGGCTAAATAACTAAAGAAAAACTGAATGAAATGATGGCTTTTAAAAAACTAATATCACTGTATCACTGTCTTTGCGTTCATCGTCGATTTGCTCGACGCGGCACCAATAACATCTCCATATGACCTGTCTCATGCAAGTAGAGCCCAAGGGCACCTGCTTGCTCCAGGAACATAAAGAGCCTCAAACCATTCCATCAGGTCATGGGAATGAGGTCTATAATTGTTACTGGTATCTGGCTTATCAAATATAACACGGGTAGCTTGCCAGGCTCTGCCGCGGGGGTAGCATACTCTCTTGTAGTCATCTCAAAATCCAGCATTTATTGATGAACCTTGCGGCTGCACGGAGCCAGGCTGTGATAGTCTGGTCTGCTGGGTGGAGTTAAAAAATGTTGAAAAAAAAACTAATATAATATTTATTAAATGAAGTAAGCCAAAAGAATAAAACACAGGATGATAGAACTTATATGTGGTATTTAGAGTAACTGGATAGGAAATGCTAATGGTAATGTGGAGGAGGCGTAGATCATCCTTGGGTTAAGAGCATAAGTAGAGGAAATGAAACAGAGTGAAGAGAAAGGGGAAGAAGAGATAGATGAGAACCAGTGGGGGTAGAGGTCAAGGGGATCAGGGACATTGATGGTGTTAAGGAATAAAAGAGATAAATATTACAAATCACAAACTCAACAATGGTGAAATCGCAAGACCCAGACCTTAATAACCAAATTTAAAAGGTGCCTATCAAGATGGCTTGATGGGACTGGGGTAGAGGAGAGGAGAGAGAATCTGGAAACACTAGTGGAGGGAAGTTGACAGTGGCAGGATTGGTGATGGCACATTAGATGGCAAAAACCCAGCTATGAATAACCTTGTAATTCATGGTTCTTTAATCAACTACAATTTTGGGAAAAGTAAAATAAGATTCCTTAATATTATTTTACAATATGATCATATTGCCATTTGGACTGCATAATTATTTATTGCTAAAAATTTCTATCCCAAACTACTTTCACACATCTTGTAATCATTGATTATGAGTTTTGTTAGTTTCTTTGCCCCATATTTTCTGTATTAAAACTAGAAGTCACTGACCTAAAGAACAGAAACTTAATTCCAGCTAGATTAGGCCCAAAAGCTAGTAACTTAAGAAATCCAAGAGTCTGACTATGGCTGGACCTCAGGAAACACTAAGCACAAATAATTGACAATGATTTTTGTCTGTTATCTATCCCAGATAAGTCTATCATGGCCGGTAGAGAAGGGAGCGAAAGCAAGGCAGTTCTGAAGAAGTGCGGGCTATGTTAGTACAAAGATAAGAAAGGCCTTTTCTCCAGGAACTTGGCAATTTTGTGTTAGAAGGCCAATTTCTATTCAAATTTCTGTCTTTCCATCTGACTAAGGTGCCATGGCCCTCTGTTCATTTATATGGCGCCCGGCGCCCAGTTGTCTACATATTTGCTGCAATTCCAGAGCCTGATTTGCCCTCAGCTATTTGCTAATTGTTACCTCTCCTTTCTGCCACAGGTCTTGTTTATCCTTTTAGGACTCAGTGTGGGGAATGCACACACTCAGAGATGAGTACAGCAGAAATGTCTGGGCTCAGTGGTTTGAATACTGACGAAGCTGAGGCTTGTGTCTGGGCAAAATACGAGTTTCTAGTCCTCCAGGGAAAAGGGGTACAGAAAACTACCACAGCAGATGTACTTTCTGCCTTAGGGAAGTTTCTTAAATCTTAAGCCCCATTTTTTTCCCACATCAATATCTCCCTTGGTGGCCAAGCCTGAAATTCCCCTTTCTTAAACTCTGGCATACTGCCTTAGGGATCTTGTTAGATAACTTTTCTAAATCAGCAGCAGAACTACTTGGTTATTCTAATTACTTCAGGGGGTGTTTGATGGAGGAATCACTATGGAGAAGTTGAAAGATAGCTGGCCTCATGCTGTCCTTCTGGGCTTCTTTCTCTGGCCATAAATGGTCCTGGTATGGGCGATAAGGAGAGAGAGAATGCAGGTAGTGACAGCATAAATCTTTAAGCCAAGGACTCTCTGTGATGGACAAATAATTCAGTGGACTGATGGCATGCTTTGCATGCATGAGGCCTATTTGATCCCTAACACTGCATGATCCCCAGAGTACCAACAGGAACTAGCCCTTGACACAGAGCTGGGAGCATCTGAGCACCACTGGATGTGGCCTAAATCTACCCCTAACTTTATGTCCCTCCACCAAAAATGAGGATTTTAGAGTTCATAGATATTTTAATTCTAAGCTATAGCAAAGACAAAGCTAGGTAACACCTGCAAAGGTAATCCTGCTCATGTACTCTAGGAATGGTTTGGCTCACAGACATTTTATTAAACGCTTCTGATTGTCCCCTTACTTTACTCTGAGGTTGTGTAGTCCTCCTCAAGGGCAGTCTCTGGTGTCTGACATTTTCCTGTTAAGTTTTTTGTCCTTTCTCAGGGCAAAGGAGATTTCCTTCAGTGCTCTTTTTGAAATACTCTCAGCAGTCACAGGTCTTGTACTATCTTGTCCAAAACTGTCTCATTGCTCTTTTGAGTTGGATTTGTCAATTTAGGTGACTATTTTTTTCTCTGAACCAGATCCTGTATGAGGTTCCAGGCCCAAATGGCGAACACTACTTTAGATTTAAATTGTGAATATGCTTAATTCCAGAGTTGAAAATGTATATGTGTAAATGAGAATGGGCATTTTATTATATTGTATTAAATTGTTTTAATTTTCTTATTTACATATGTCAACATATGTCAATGGCAGAGCCTTTCAAGCTACCTGTGTCGTATTTGATATGCCAAATACCAGTAACAATTATAGACCTCATTCCCATGACCTGATGGAATGGTTTGAGGCTCTTTATGTTCCTGGAGCAAGCAGATGCCCTTAGACTCTACTAGCATGAGACAGAACATATGGAAATTTACTGGTGCCCACTTGAGCAAATTGATGATGAATAGGAAGACAGTGATACAGTGATACACATGTCAAAGTCATATAGTAATCACTAATGAGCTCTGACTGATTTATTTTCTGGTAATTCTATTTGCCAGTTTTGTCGGAATAAGCAATATAAAGTAAATTTGTTATGTGCCTAAGGGGGTAGGTTGGGAATTGAGGGAAAACTGAGGATATTTGTGGAGAGAAGTTCATACTGCTAGTGTTGAAACACTAAATGTTTGAAACAACTGTGTAATGAACAACTTTATAAGTAAAGGTGTTTTAATAAAAAGAAAAACCAAATAAATGGTAGCAGATGAACTAGAATGATATATCCTAATAAAGCTTTAGGGGGAGATATTAAATTACTAAATGTATTTTAGGGGTATGATATGTGCTATGAAGGAAATAAAGAGGATATGATGAAATAAGACCATGGAGAGTATTTATATAGCTTGATCACTTGATCACTTGAATCCTGTATCATCGTTGCTTGAGCGGCCGCGTAACATTTCCTTGGACCCTATCACGTGCCAATGTAGCCCAATGGCATCTGGTTGATTCAGGAATATGAAGAGCCTCAAACCGTTTCCTTCAGGGCTCTTAACAAGGAAGTCTGACCATCTTGTAGGTGGGCGGCCATGTGATCTTTTTGACATCTCGTGGGATCCAGTCGGTAATGGCTCTAGTCCAGCGGTTGTCTCCAAATCGCATATGTCCAGCCCTTCTATTTTCATGCTTAGACACCCCTGATTCTGGAATAGCGCAGAGGCAGAACCCGATTCTTCACTCACTTGAGTGAGGTGATCCAGCATAGCTCTTTCGAGCCTCTCGGAGACCCGATAGCATTCCATCCCTTTTTTGCCCAGTCCTGAGGCTATATTTTCAGGGAGAACGGTGGAGTCGAAGAGATGTGCCCGAGCCGGAGGTACACCCGCAGAGCAGAAACCAGCTTCCTCGTTGAACCCCCCATTCACCACGAAACCCCGATTCCACCCCCCGGGGGCCTCAGGGAAACCCAACCTGCGCAGCTTTGTGTCACAATCCCACAAGATCTCCCCAGCATATTAATCCAGTCTCCAACCCACAGATTAATCCAGTCCCCAGCCCAGCTTGTCAGAAACCCAGCCTACAAGGACCCCCCTGCAGAGACCCGCCCTTCAGAGGAGAGTATTCAAGCCCAGGAGCTTGGCCTAAGACACAGGTACACCCGGAGCGAAACCAGCTCTTTTTCCGTCTGAGCGGGCGCGCAGCAGCCGCGGTACGCTCCAAATTACCATAAATATTCTACCCACCCTCTGAGAGCCCCCCACAGTAATGAGAATATAGCGCCCGCATGGCAGAGCCTGGCAAGCTGTCCGGCGTGTTCTTATGCCAAATCTAGTAACAAAAATGTTTATTTTCCTGACCCGAAAGAGCCCTTAATACGGCAGTATTTTAGTATAGCATGGCCAAGAAAAGTTTCTTTGAAGGGCTGAGTTTCAGCTATAACTTAAAAAGAAAAGGAGTCCACAAGTTAAACTTCCCATCTAAATTTAAATACATTTTATTGCACTTAGCTGTTCTGAATAAATATTCAGAGAAATGTTTTTTAGCCTGTTGACTACTTATTTTGCAAGTGGTACCAGAAGTGATTGAATTTAAAACTCTTGGAATAAAACTTATTAGTTCTAATGCTGCCTATATCCCAATACATCTCCACACTGATAGTCTCCAAGTGAGGTGCTTTGTAACCCTATCCTAATTTTAAGTGGCCCAGGACAAACTCATGTTTTTTTTAATTCATTTTAATGTCCTTTTTTGAGGGTGGATTGCTTGGCCACAACTGGCTATTTTCAGGGCTTACTCCTGCCTCTGCACACAGGGATCACTTCTGTCAGTCCTTTGGAAACCATAGGTGGTGCCATGATCAAACCTGGGCCAGCTGCATACTAATGCAAATACCCTACCTGCTGCAAGATCCTTCAGCTTCTCATCTTTATATATTAATCTATAGAATGGGGGACATCATACCACATGGTTTCTTAGGATTTTTTTCAATCACCAATTCTAGAATTAAATATTTCCACATAGGTTGAGGATAACTCCTGGTATAGGGCATCAAGGATTCAATATAAAAAAAATGAAAGGAGAAATCAAAAAGCAGAATGAGAGTTCCTGCTGTGTGTCCATAAAAATATGTGTTCCCCAAAGTAACTATAAGCATACTAAATTTGTTGCAGCAAAGCATGTGAAACCACCTAATGTAGCTTAGTATTGATGTGATATATTCTTAACCTGTTGCATGCATCTTAAGATACAAGGGACTCCTCATGAATATATTCTAATTCTACCTAAATAATATTGTTTCCATTATTTTATTGCATATGCAGGCATAAAATACTAAATGGGTGGCCAGAATGATAGTACAGTGGGTACACTTGCCACTGTACACTTGCCTGCACATGCAGCCGACCTGGGTTCAATCCCCAGCATCATATATGGCCCCCTGTGCATCTCCAATAGTATCACTGGGTGTGATCCAAAAGCAAAAAAAAAGAAAAAAAAAGGATAAAAAGTTTCTAACCCTGGCCCGCCACCCCAGCAGAGCCGCACAACAAGCCAGATGACCCCCACTCCATCCGGGCCTCCATTTTCACACATCCAGACTTCCCTCTCGCCAGAACTCCACCCAGAGACTTCCTGTCACAGCCCTTCTTGCGGGGCCGCAAGCACCCAGCGTGGTTCATCTATAAATGCTATATTTAGAGGTGACTACAAGGGTATGCCACCTGCACGGCAAGCCTGGCAAGCTGCCCGTGTTGTATTTGATATGCCAAATACCAGTAACAATTATAGACCTCGTTCCCATGACCTGATGGAATGGTTTGAGGCTCTTTATGTTCCTGGAGCAAGCAGATGCCCTTGGACTCTACAGCAGAAAGAGAAGGAGCACAAGTCACCTAGGTTGATCAAGCACCTCTCTATTGAGCAGTTCACAGTATTTATATATGAAAAGGGTGGGAAGAGGGCATGACCTACAGTAAACTGGGAGAAATGGGCAAATAATGAACAAATAAATGTTCATTATTTCCATATAAGGAATAAAATGTGCTTTACAGGGAGAGGGATGATAGGGGTTAGGGTTTTACAATGATTCACAGAGCAAAGGCGGTAGTTGGCAGTTATGGGGATGGTCATGAGTTCTCCAAGGAATGGAGACCCCAACTGGATATCTGAGGGACAGATGAGCATGATGGTCCATCTCTGAACTCCCCAAAGATTTGTGCAAGTAATTATTTGAGTTCCTACATCAGCAAAGGGACTTTTGTAATAAGGGGTATTTAAATTGACCTGTCTTATATACATATTATTCCATCTTACTCCGTGGCTCCATCTCACTTGCCATCTTATTTTCTTGATGTCTTTCTACCAATGAGAGTTTTCTGGTTAAGAAAAAAGACTTAATTCCAACAGGTACTCACATCTGGACCTCTGTTTTACATGGCAGAAGCAAGAACAATTTTGAAGATGCACATAGAAAATCAAGTTGAAAATTGATTTAATTTCTGCCACTCTGCAAATACTATGTAACCTTTTAAGAAGCTCAGGGATTTTGGAAAGATTCTCAGAATTATATAGTAAACATCATCCCCTAAATTTATTCAGTTCACTACTGTAGTCATTTATTTAGTCCTGGATATACAGTATGCTTATGTATATGTATAATCTTGGATTTATGGTTCTATGTGGCAAAATTTAAGCATTATTTTAAATATTTTTATGTTTTTGAATAACTTTTTGATTTATACCTTGGAGTCTTTAGCTTTTATTATATCTAAGCCAAATTTGTCTCCCATAGGATTCATCAAATAATTAAATTCAAAATTATTAGAACTCATTCTTGGGTGGAAATAGAGGGAATCTGTTTATTTTTTGTCTTCAAAAGAATTTTCCATATCTAAAACTGTTCCTATGCAAAGAGATTGTGTATTAAACTTTTCTTGTTTCAGTGTCTCTTAACAATATCTGTATCTCTCTAACACTGATATTTGTTAAAGAACTATATTGCCTCTTTTTTCTGCACTCAATGGTGCTTGGGTAAACTTCTGGCTCTGCACTCAAGAATCACTTTTGGCCTGTGGGGGGGAACCATAAGTGATACTAAGGATTGACCCCAATCAGCAGTGTGCAAGGCAAGCACTTTAGGTACAAACACCTTAGGCAAGTACCCTATCTGCTGTATGATCACTCTGGCCCCTCATTTACTGAATTTTTAAAGATTCTGTGCAAGTTACTTTTAAGAACATTCCCCCCCCACACACACACTTTGTATTGAAACACCGTGATTTACAAAGGAAAAAGCTTTCATAATACTGCTGATAGAAAGTTTCATTCTTCAACACCACTCCCACCACCAGTGTGTTCCCACCACCAAAGACCCTCATTTCCCACCCACCCCAATCCCCATGTCTGCTCCATCAGCTAGCACTGATTGTATTGACCGTTAAAGCACATACATAGCAAATGTTATTGATGAATCCATTTTCTTCACTATTCTTGGTTATGGGAGATCTGGCCAAATTTTGTTCTTGAATTTACTTTCTGAGATTCTAAAACGTGATTGGTTCCACTAGTCTGATGTACCATGCAGCTGCAAGTGGCCAGGTGACTCAGGGAGAGCTGGATGGCAGCTCTCCCTGTGTGTCTGAGACTCTGCATGATGGTCTATAGCCCACAGGCAGCTCGTGGGTGGGTTCACCAGGCCTACCGGACAGGACAGAGAGGGGAAGGGGGACCTCAGCTCCATCTCCATGAATGCCTGGTAATTTTTGCCTCCAAGTACTGCCTACCTGGGCTTGAAATTGGCTGTTCTGTTGTGTGGGGTTCTGGTGTGCCAGACTTGAGATCAGCTGCTCTCTTGGGTGGGGTTCTGATGAACTGTGGAATCCAGGCATTGAAAATAGTGGCTATTAAGGTGAGCGAATTTCCTCTGGCTGCTTCCGAGGCCCTACTGAGGTGATGGGCCAGGACTAAAAACCATCTTCCCTCCTAGGGACACTTTTTGATGAATATTTTTTTGTTATTGACTTTTCACCTCCCAACACATTTGAGACTCAATTTATCAATTATTGTGAAGGCAAAGTATACTATGTATCACTTGATCACTTGACATCCTGTTATTTGTTGATTTGCTGGAGTGGGCACCAGTGATGTTTTCATTTGTCCCTGTCACGTACAAGTGTAGCCCAATGGCATCTGCTTGCTTCAGGAATATGAAGAGCCTCAAACTGTTCATTCAGGGCCTTGATGAAGAAGTCTGACCATCCTGTAGGTAGGCAGCCACGTGATCTTTGGACAGACCTGTGAGATTCAGTTGGTAACGGCTCTAGTCCAGTGGTGGTCTCCAAGTCACATTACATGTCCAGTCCATCTGATTTTCGATGCCTTGGAAAATGAGAGAGTCCCTGACTCCTACTATGTATACTTAATAAATATTTACTAAATAATACTAATAGTACAAAAAAGAAACACAACTATCAGCTAACTATATTTTCATTTAATTGTTAATTTGTAAAGTATTCTATTTGTATGTAGGAAGGTACGAAAAGGATTTCATGTGTAAAAATAGTTTGTTCCAAAACATCTTTTGATTTGTTGAAGAACAATCACTGGTATCTGAATGGTTCACAGATACCAAGAAATACAGTTAAAGTGTCTATTATTTAGATATGATATCTTTCATTCACTGTTGATCATTTCATAAGACAATGAGAGGATACTTTTTTTTATAATTTATTTTGAAATATTGTTTTTAAAAACATATGCTTTGCTGAGTTTGATCTCTGGAACTGCAAAATTTAAAAAACAGAAACAAATAAAAAGCAAAGCAAAACAAATACATATACCTCAGAGAAACATGATGTAGACTCAACTCAACAAAGTAAAAATTTAGGGACTTTATTATTTTATTATATCACCATGAAATAGACAATTACAAAGCTGTTCATGATTGGGTTTCAGTCATAAAATTTTGCAGGACCATCCCTCCACCAGTGCACATTTCCCACCACCAGTGTCCCCAGATTCCCACCCCCTCCCCTGTCTGCCTCTAATTATTATAGGGTCAGAGAGATGTTACAGAAGGCAGGTTTATTGTATTTCTTTTTTTTTAAAATATTTTGTTATACCACCGTGAGATATAGTTACAAAGATGTTCATAAGATGTTCATATTTGGGTTTTGGTCATACATTGTTTCAGCACCCATCCTTCCACCAGTCCCCATTTCCCACCACCAATGTCCCCCGATTCCTTCCCCCCCCACTCCCTAGCCTGCCTCTGTGGCAGGTTTCTTAATTTGGGTTCTTGTCTTTCTTGTGACTGACCTGGATTCAGTCTCTGGTACCCCATATAGTTGCCAAAACCCACAGGAACAATACCTGAATTCTGAATTCAGAAGCAGGAGTAAGCATTGAACATTGCTGGATATGGCCCCAAAGCAAAAAAATTAATTATTATATTTTAGGTCATATATTTACAATTGTGTTGACATTCATGGTTTTCCAATATAAAGTTATTTCTCCTTGTTGCCACCAATGTGCCACCAAGAATCCTTCACCAGTGCTTCCAGCCTATCTTTTTGCCTCTTACCCACTCCCACTATCCAGGGATTAGGATGTGTCATTATTTGCTATCTTCTTGATTTGTTGCTATAATCACAAATAAGTGAGAAAATCTAGTATTTGTCCCTGGATTTATTTCACTTAGTATGATCCCTCCAATTCCATCCAAGTTACAGTGAGAAGTTTGAATTCCTTTTTTTCAGATAGCTGAAACCAACAACTCATTACTATAACTTATATTTGTGTGCATTGAATGAGCCCAGATGGATAGTTCCTGCTTGGTTTCTTTAAAAAATGGCAGATATTTCAGACCCAGGTGAGTAAGTTAATTCTTTCAGTCACTACCAGTCTTATGCAAACCTTGCTTTTCTGGAGCAAGCATGCCAGAGTCGAGGGCAAAAACTTCAGGGACTCTCTGGGCTGGAGTGATAGTATAGCAGGTAAGTCATGTGCTTGCATGTGACTGACCTGGGTTCCATCCCAGGCATTCTATATAGCTCTGCAGCACTACCAGGAGTAATTCCTGAGTGCAGAACCAGGAATAACCACTGAGCATCATTGGGTGTGACCCAAAATGCAAAAATGAAAAAATAAAAGAAATGAAGAAACCTCAAGGATTCTTTTCATAATGAAGTTTTGAAATTTGTGTATAAATGGATGGACATGGAGAGCATCATGTTGAGTAAAATTAGCCAGAAGGAAAAGGACAGATATAGAAAGACTGCATTCATCTGCGGGATATTAAAAAAAAATAGTATCATACTAATATTCAAGGCCAGGCAAAACATGGATTCGGAGGACTTGTCTAGTAGATTGCAGTAGATTTGGTGGAATCTACTGCAAGTGCGTGAGAGTATAGGTAAGACAGAGAGGGGACTATTGTGCTAATAATGACCGGAAATGGTAGCACTAGCCTAGAACTGAGCATTGAATGTAGGCAAAAGGGATATACATGATAATCCCTACATGTATGTATTGCAAGCCACAAAGTGTGATGTTGGGAGAAAGTAGATCTAAGGATATGCAAAGGAAGGTCTGATGGATATTGTTAATAGATACACAGGGTTTTCTGGCAGACTATCTCCCAATAGAGTTAGTATGTAGAATTGCCTAGTGAGACTGTTTTCAAGTTGCAGATACATAGACGTTGCTATCCTAGGTCACTTCTCTGCACATTTCCTTGTTGGCTGTAACTAGCCCAAGATGGAGCTCTAATGGACCCGGCTTGAAGTTAGACAGAAAACAGGTTTTTCTTGTTCTTCTGTCTGACATGACCTTGCCATCTTGAGCTATCTGGAAGGCTGAATTAGCAACTGTAATGCATTCTTTTGTTCATCTCACCTCACCTAGATAGCACCCCTAAAGGTTTTTGGTTCCTGGTTGTCTCCTTCCTATTATTCTTAAGTCCTATGCAAAGAATGTGAAATGTCTTTGTAATGTAAACATGCAAACTTAACTCTAAGTTGTATTGCCCTTTGAGATGATGGGAGATAAGAGAGTTGGGGTCCTTGTGGAGGTGATCAGTCAGCTGCCAAGGTGAGAGCTGTTGCCCCTCTGGCTGGGGATCATTTAAAATATTAATGGAAACACATTGTGTTCCTGTAGTCTCATCTCTGTGCCTCCAACTAGACAGGACATTCCTGCTTCCAAGTAAGAGAAGAGAGAGAGAGAGAGAGAGAGAGAGAGAGAGAGAGAGAGAGAGAGAGAGAGAGAGAGAGAGAGACAAAGTACCTGCCAAAGAGGCAGGCTGAGCGTGAGGGAATCAGGGACATTGGTGGTGGGAAATGTGCACTGGTGGAGGGATTGGTGCTGGAACACTGTATGATTGAAACCTAATCATGACGAGTTTTGTAACTGTATTTCTCACAGTGGTATAATAAAATTAAAAATAAAAAAGAAAATAGGGACTGAAACAGTAGCACAATGGGTAGGGTGTTTGCTTTGCATGTAGCTGATCTGGGCTCGATCCCTGGCACCCCATATGGTCCCCGAGCTCCTCCAGGAGTAATTCCTGAGCGAAGATTCAGGAGTAACCCCTGAGCATCGCTGGGTGTCACCCAAAAAACAAACAAAAAAAGTAAAGAAATTAAAAAATGATTCTTTTCATCCAACTTTAGAACATATGCAGCATCCCTTACATCATTTCTTGTTTTGAACCAATACCAACTAAGATTCAAGGCAAAGAAATCTCACAGAGGCATCAATACTGGAAAGGTATGGTACACTATGGAATATCTTTTATACTTTAAAGACTTTTTTGGTGGGGGATGAGTGTCACACTTTGTAGCCATCAGGGTTATTTCTAGTTCTGTGCTAGGGTTCTCAGGGCTTATTTCAAGCTCTGTGCTGAGGAATCATTCCTGGTGGTGCTCAGGAGACCATATTTTGCTGGAGATCAAACCCAAGTCAGCTGTGTGCAAGGCAAACGCCCTACCCACTGCACTATCTCACCTGTCCTGTGGGATACATAAAAAGATTATCTGCCACATATAATTTTTTTCAAATTTATACTCAGCTAAAGTTCAGTTTTTGGTCTGAATCAATAGAATAACATCATTATTCTGAGTTGTGAGGCAAGATTTGAACAAAGGCTAGTTTAAAAATTGTGATTTGCATGCTTCCAATAGTAGCTGTCTCTTCACTTGAGGATTATGACCTTCTAGCTCCCTATCATGAAGGTTACTTTTTTTTCTGCAAAAACTTTTGTCATCTCTGGAACAGTACAGAACACGTCAAGCTTATACAATATGAGCTTCTTTTAAGGAAGTGTTAGATATTTCTTTGCAACTCCTGACCCCGGTACATTTTTAACATTGTTTATAGAGAAAATGTTTCCAGCTGGTGGATTATAAACCTCCTGGTATAGGTGGAACAATGTCCTTGATCACAGAAAAAAAGAATGGGCTGGATTCTATACCACTAATAGGAGTGGACGACATTCTCTGTGGGGGTAAAAAGGTCTTAATGAACCACTTTGAGGTGAAAACTATTTCAATGATTTTTCTGAATGATGCAAGGTGGAGCTCAGGAGAGGAAGATCAAATCCAGTAAAAGAGACTAAGAAGTTTGCAAAGGATTGAATACCCAGCTGAAAGTCCTGCTAGCTACAGACTTGGAATAGAAACTTTGAGAAAATATAGTCCTTTTGAAGTGCAAGGTCTCCAGGGAAAGCAAGACAATTTAAATTTAGACAATGAATAAAAGCTATGGTCCCATTAATTAACAAATGGTGGTGGTGACTATAATTTAATATTAGGAATGTTATACACATTTATTTTCTTACAACTTATATGTCTAAAACCAGGGATGCCTGGGAGCTCACCATTGATACATAATACTTTAGAGTTTAATTGTTTTGAAAGAGTTTGGTAAATTAATTATCAAATTGTTAATAAAGTTGTAACTTAACTGACTTATATACATCTAATTTACAAGGGTCCCATTAACCACCTCTGTGTTAGATTTCCAGGAGCACACTAGTGGAAGTATCCTACCTTCCACATTAGTGGAACTATTAACCTCTACCTGAGGTTATGAGGTTATGAAAAGTATCTGGGGCACATATGGAGCATATTCTAGGAATAAACTCAAAATATAGAATCCTAAAGACAACAGGGGGAAATCTAGTCAGGCAGAAATAAATAAAAGATTTAAGTATAGTGGATGAATTACAGGAGTAATAGAACAAAAAAGAAGCAAGTTATTACCATACATAATCTGAATGCAGGAAGCACTTGCACCTCATTTTATATGCTAGTGGGTGCATGAGGAATGACCAGATCCACCATTACCACTATTATAGTCATCATCACAGCAGTGAAACTGTCTCCAATAAAAAACTATTATGTGTTACTGTTTCAAATCTAACAAAGATGGTGAAAGTCCTCTACAATAAAAACTATAGGATAATCTTCAGAGATACAGAACAAGATGAATAGTTCATTTTCATGCATCAAGAATTAATACAGTAAAATGGACGTTTATCAAAGCAACTTATAGATTTAGGCAAATACTTATCTAAATTCCAATTATTTTTGGGGGGTAATGGGCAGGAGACAGTTTACAGTCCTTAGGGGCCATTTCTAGTGACTACTCAGGGGACTGTGAGGTGACAGGGGTCAAACCCAGAGCACCTGCATGCAGAACATGCATTTCAGTCCTTGAGCCATCTCTCTGGCCCTCCTGTTACCTCCTTTTTAATAGTTTTGAAAAAATGACTTTTAAATTAATTTTTAAATGATTAAGTGATTTATGATACTGCTAATTATGGTTCCCACATACATAATTCCATCATACCCATCACCAGTACATCCACCTCCCTCCCCCAAGGACGTAATGCCCCTCCTATTCTTTTGTTTGTTTTGGAGCCACATCCTGCAGTGTGCTACACTTGCTACACTTGCTCATGTGTCTGCAATCAGGGATCACTCTTGACAGGACCAGGAGGCCGTATGAGGTGCAGGGGACTGAACTCAGGTAGGCTGCATGCAAGGTAAGCACCCTACTGGTTCTTTGTGCTCCACTCCTCCTGTTACTTCTTAGGAAAATAGAGAAAATATGCAATAAAAGTTGAATGAACTCACAAAAGCCCCAAAGAGCTTAAGAAATCATGAGGAAAAAAGAAAAAATGAGAAAACTGGCAGGAATTAAAATAATAACCTATTGGAATGAACACAGACACGTAGATCGATGGAATAGAATCAATCCATTACTAAATTCACCCCAGTATTGACACTTAATTTATGACAAAGGGAAAACTCTTCAACGTTAGTGCTTGGAAAACTGCACAAATATGTGCAGAAGAATGAAACTAGATCACTCTTTTACACCATACACCAAAGCTAAATTCAAAATAAGTGAAAAAACTGAGTGGAAGATTTCAAACTACAGAATAAAAACGAGGAAACATCATGTTTTCCATGATACCAATATTAGTAATATCTTTGGATATTCAATTGCATTAGCATGGAAAATGAAGACAAATGTTGAGATTACATAAAATTGAAAAGCTTTGGCAGAGTGAAAGAAAATACTAGCAGACCTAAATTTCAACATACTGAAGATGGAGCAGGATATTTGCACTTATCAGATATTTTATCTTACAAGATCAAACATCTTATAAGGCTTTAATCTTTAAAATCTATAAAGAAATCATGCAATGCAACTAAAATAAGACATACATGTGGTCATAGGAATATGAAAAATGTTCATTGTCACTTATTAGGGAAATGGAAATCAAAACTATAATAAGATATCCACATCTGTGAGAAAGTTTTATGTCAAGAAACTAGTAATAACAAGTGTTGGCAAGGATCTGGGCAAAAAGAAAAACCTTATATATTGTTGGTGGGAATCTGTATTGATAAAATCATTTTGGAAAACAGCCTGAAACTTCCTAACAAATTAAAAAATTAGAACAATCACATGATCTAGTACACATATTTCTGAATATCTATAATTAACTCTGAGAGCTTTATGCTTCCTATTTCTTATTCCAGCATAATTTGCAATTGCAAAGGATATGAAAATAACCCAGTGTTTAGTGACAGATAGATGATTGATTAAAGAAGATAGTATGTTATACACAGTGGATTATTGTTCAGCAATAAAATATGAAATTGTGAAGTTTAGAGCAATTAAGGAAGAAAACTGAGTGGATTATGAGAAACAGGTCAAGTCAAAAGGAGAAAGTTAAATACTGAATGATTTTAGCTACAGGTGTTACATAAGCTGATCACTAGGTGTCTGGGAGGGATGACGGTTTCTAGCCCTAGCCCACCACCCCAGTAGAGCCTCACAAGAAGCCAGAGGAACTCCCACACCATGAGGGGCCACCATTTTCCACACCCAGACTCCCCTCTCCTCAGAGCTCCACCCAGCAGAAGAGCTGATCACAGCCTGACTCACCAGTGACCCACCCTGCGGCAGTCTTTTTCAAGCCCAGCTCAGGTATGCCAATCCAGAGACTCACATGCAAGGGGAAGAGCTGCTGCCTGCTCTCCCTGTGCCCAGTTGATCACGAGGTGTCCAGGAGGGATGGCAGGTTCTAGACCTGGCCCGCCACCCCAGCAGAGCCTTGCAAGAAGCAACAGGAACCCCCACGCCATAATGGTCACCATTTTCCACACCCAGACTCCCCTCTCCTCAGAGCTCCACCCAGCAGAAGAGCTGATCACAGCCTGGCTCATGCGGTCACTTTGCAACCACGCAGTTCATCAATAAATGCTCGAGTTTTGAAGTGACTACAAGAGAATCCCACCTGCATGGCAGAGCCTAGCAAGCTACCCATGTCATATTTGACATGCCAAATACCAGTAACAATTATATGCCTCATTCCCATGAATTGATGGAATGGTTTGAGGCTCTTTATGTTCTGGAGTGGACAGATGCCCTTGGGCTATCTCACATGTGACAGGACATATGGAGATGTTACTGGTGCCCGCTTGAGCAAATCGATGATCTAAGGGAAGACAGTGATACAGTGATACAGTGTGACATAAGAAAATAGTAGATAAATGGACAAAAGAAAAATAAATAAAATGCCCAAAAGAAAGGTCAAAGGGCTGGAGTGCATACCTGGCATTTTAGAGGTCTAGGTTAGATCCCTGCAACTCATGGTCCCTTGAGTACTTCTGTGATCAATGTTCTACCAACAGTTATCCAGGAGAAACCCCAGCACTACTGGGCAAGTTCCCAAATAAATAAATAAATGAAACCAGTGGATATTAGCACCCTAATGGTTGCATCGTCAAAAGATCACGTGGCTGCCCACCTACAAGATGGTCAGACTTCTTCATCAAGACCCTGAATGAACAGTTTGAGGCTCTTCGTATTCTTGGAGCAATCATATGCCATTGGGCTACACTGGCACGTGATAGAGACAAATGGAAATGTTACTGGCACCCACTCGAGCAATTCGAATAACGGGATGTCAAGTGATCAAGTGAACTACTTTAAATAAACTGTCGCATTTAATATTTTAAAATAACTATGAATAAGATACCATTCTTATTTATTTTGGTTTTGGTGTCACACCCAATGGTGCTCAGGGAGTACCTTGCTCTGTACTCATGCTCCACGCCTGATGTGCTTGGATACCATATGTAGTGTCAGGGGTGGAACTGGGGCTGACCTACAAGTATCTTAATCTCTACCCTTTTTCTTTAGCCCTTAAAGATTAGAAAGCTAAAGCCAAGAGGTCTTAAGAAAATTGTCCAGTCATACATCTTGTGTGTGGAGAGCAGGTCTTCTATCTGATTGTGGTTTTCATGATTTAATTCTCAGCCTCAGGCTTCCCCAACTACTTGCAATTTTTCAGTGACTTTGAATGATGCATGTAAACCTTAACTTTCCTGAAAGTCCCAATTGAATATTTTATACCCTCATTAATGGAAATATAGTACTTTTAATTTGAGTTTATGGATCACTTTTGATATTTTAATAAGGATCCTACTCAATGGCTGGCAACTCAAACTACAGGATTAAAAAGACTAAGAACTAGAATGTTCCCACTTGTTTATAGGGGGCAAGACGGGTGCATGTAAACTTCCACGTCTCAATATTGTGTACATATTCTGAATAATTTTTATTTCTGAAATTCAGACTCATAATTTCTTGAAGTGCTATTTATTTTTGACTTTTTGAAATACCTCTTTTCCTTTCCTTAAATTCAACCTTCTGAATGAAAATATATGAGTGATGTAGTGTTTCAGACTCATCCTCATAAGAAGAATCAACTGTGAGAAGTAAATGAATGCATATTACCACCTACCTTGAAAAATACAAAATACACAAAAAAGACTATAGGAACAGTGAGTGCGAAACAGAAACAAGTTGAGATTTTTTCTCTGCTACTGAGACTTGATTTATCAAATGCTCTCAATAAATCATTTCAGCTCAAGGAATGCATTCCAGGCAAAGATAATCTAATAGCATCCTCCATCTTGAAAACAGTAGCAGAAATTCAGTCTAAAGAAATAAAAGTTATCTCTAGGACAATTGTTATTAAAAATGTATGCCTCAGACACAAATCACTGGTTCATTGGATCCTGAGCCTACCATTCAATGTAACAGTGGAAATTAAGTCATTAAACAACTGGACCGTATCATGTATATTTACTTTGTTAGAATTAGTAATTTTTCTTTTTTGTTCTCTATTTCTTCTCCTTCATTGTTTCCCCCTTCACTTAGCCTTACTCTAAGACTTCATACTTTAAAATCATACTTTGATGGGCTGGAGAGATTGCTCAACAGGTTGAGGACGTGCTTTGCATGCAAGACGCCTGACTTTGATCCTTGGCACTGTAGCAGCTCTGAGAGCAATTGCCCATGCACAGAACAGTGTATCCTCAAGCATTGCTGGTAATCCTCCCCCCTGAGCCCTCCCACCAAAAAAAATAGAAAAGACTTAGGAAAAATTTTATTGTAGTTTAGGTAACTAGTTACATTAGTGTTAATATTTTATGATCTTTATGTACAAAGCTTCTGCATCTTTACCACCGCCAAAGTACCAATAGCCTCTGCCAAATCCTTGTGTCACTTTTCACTGGACTCTTTCTGCACTCTTTATCTCCTCCTTCGAGTGCATGGTAATATTAGTTTTGTATCAAAGCTTAAATATTTGTCTTCATTTGATACATTCTGTTCCTTTGTTTTATCTCTGTAAACCACGAGTGAGATAATTCAGTCTTTGTCCTTCTGCCTTTTACTTATTATCCTTAACATGATGCTCTCCAGTTCATCAAGCTACAGTAAATTGCAAAATTCATCTTTTATTATAGCTGTGTAATATTCCATTGTGTAAATACTGGAATATCTTTATCTAGTCATCTGCCATTGGGTCTTTGTACTGTTTCCATGTGTTAACTAAGTACTAAGAGCTGTAGTAAACATAGTGTGTGTGTGTACATCACCATTCAGATTGAAATGTTTGTGTGTTTTTTAAGGGGGAGGGTAGATATCAAGATGTGGCATCTCTAGGCCACATGGTCTATTACTATTTTGCAAATAAATGTCCATACTGTTTCCCATAGATGAGCCAGAGCTACACACACCAACAGTGAACTCCCACTAACAGCTCCTTTAACAGAATTGGCATTTAGTAAAAAATGGGTGGAGAGTCTTTGACACAGGAAATTTTCTGTTCTCCCAAAGTGGGGAAAAACATGCGTGTGCAATATTCTGTATGGCTTATTGACTAAAATTCAAGCACACTATAATAGTAGTTGATTCAGTGGGGCTGAGTGTATCCCCACTTATTATTACTGATTATTTGCGTAGTTCATCTCTTCATATCAATCAAAGGTGTCCTGCCTTGCAAACAAATTCTTACAGGTTCTGTACTTCTGTTATTTCTTATCCTTTGATAAAGAGACAAATACAGAATTAAATGATTGGGAATTGGGTCTGGGTTGAGAGAAAAGAATAGAACAGGATCTGGGCAAGGCTGTCTAAATGGTCAGAACATGATGTCGCTCTGACTGAGGGTGAAAAGGGAAAAATAGAAAACTAGGGAAGTTTTTATTTTTTATTTATAATTTTTGGTACTTTTTTGTATTTTTTAATTTTTATTTTATCACTGTGAGATAACAATTATAAAGCTGTTCATGATTTTCATCATACAGTGTTCCAGAACCCATCCCTCCACCAGTGCACATTTCCCACCACCAATGTCCCAGTTTCCCTCTCCTCTACCTTAACTGCCTCTATGGCAGACAATTTTCCTCTCTCTCTTTAGAGACTTGAATTTAGGACTGCAGAGATTGTACAATGGTTAAGGCCTTCTATACAACCAATTTTTATTTCATACTCAGCACTACATGGTAGCCTGAGAATAGCAGGATAACGTAGAAACTCAGAGCACAGAGCCAGAAGTAGCCCCTGAGCACTGTCTGGTGTGGGCTAACCCTTACCACCACCAAAAAAAAAAAAGGAACTGAGTTTAACTTTTTAACTTCCAACATCTCTAGTAAAATCTGAGACTATAATGCTGTAAGGTGATTCCAATATTAAAATCACTGTACCTTTCCCTAATTATGCCCGCCTCCAATTCCTATGTCTTCCTCCTCTTCCTCTTCTTCCTTCGTCACATTGAGAAAGGCTTTGTTTAATTAGCTGGAAGAGAATCTCAAGAAGAGATTAAATGTAATGCCAAAGGCTGAAGAAACAAATCAAAAATACATCAGCAATATTAAAAAGAAAGCAAAAAATCATACCCTGGACCAAAATGAAATAAATTCCCCTAAACTGAAAGCAAAATAAGACATCTTCATGAAGTTGTAAATATCATGGTACTAAAGAAATCTGGAGACTAAGCATTCTATGTGTGCATTCACAGTTCCACATTCTTGAAAATGTGATTTTATATTTCAAAATCTACTTGCTCCTTAGATTTCAAGAACAGCTCTCTAGACCTTAGTAAAACCTAGAGCCTGGTACATCAGAAGCCTTTACTAAATGAGGGAGATCAGTGCAAAACGGTGGCAAACAAGATAACAAGAAACTCTGAGATTTAACATAGGAAGCACAAAGCCTAAAATTCTTTGAGGAGATGCATGTGACAGTAATGATGGAAGGTGACATGATTAGCATTAATAGCTGAGCTGACTCTCTCTATATATATATATATATGAATATATATAAAATATATGAATGCTGATATATTCACATATTTTTTAAATATTTATTTTGAACACCATGATTTTCAAAGTACAAACTTTTTCACAATACAGTTGCTGGAAAGATTCATCATTCAGCACCAATCCCACCACCAGTGTGCCCCCACCAACACCAGAGACCCACTTTCCCTCCCGACCTCCATCCCCTCCCAATGCCTACTCACGTAACCAGCATCAATTATGTTGATCCTTACAGTTCATGTAAGGGAATAGTAATGATAAGGTCATGCCTCTTTTATTTTCATTATTATTATTATTATTTTGCTTTTTGGGGGTCACATCTGGCTATGCTCCAGGGGTTTCTCCTGGCTCTGCACTCAGGAATCATTCCTGGAGGTGCTCGGGGATCATATGGGATGCTGGGGATCAAACCCGAGACAGCATGGGCCGGCCACATGCAAAGCAAATGCCCTACCCATTGGACTATCGCTCCGGCCCCATGCTCTTTTTTTTTTCCTAGGCAGATGTGTGGGAGTCTGTCCAGGTTCTGTTCTTGGATTCACTTCCTGGGTTTCCAGAACACAGTGGTTTTTCTACTGCCAATTCCAGACACACCATCACTACAGCTACTGATAACACTAATTTCACATCTATCTCAACGTCTATTTGAGCTTTTCCTATTCATACACTGAACAATCCATTCTATATTGGTTGTTGGAACTAATTCTCTAAATATGGTCGAAGAACCTTGTGTTAGACTAAAATCAATGGAGAACCTAAAATCTCCTTTGTGTCATTTGAGTCCATTGTATATTGTATAGGAAATTACCGAGGTGGTCCCCCAGACCACACCTTATGCCCACACACTTCGTTTCTAGAAAATGTGATGAGATACCAGTTAGATGAATATACTAGGTTTTGAGATAACGCCACGGGGTGTACATGGGACGCCCCATGTACAGTCCCAGCAGGTCGCAGTTCTTACCAGGCCTTACTGGAGGTCATTGAGTTGAGGGAGCGCGCCCCAGCTTCAGCTCCCCAGGGAACCTGGTGGATTCGATCACTCAGTCCTGCATACCTGGGCTTGAAACTTGACTACTCCATTGGGTGCGGCTCTGCCGAGCTGTGAAGTCCAGAACTTGAAAGTGACTGGTTGTGGGGCATGAGGTTGTTGGGCCTCTGGGCGTCTGACCAAAAGGCAGGGGAACTCGGCACTGCTCCGCTTCCAGGACCCATCATCAGGTCAGCACAGGCCAAGCAGGCAGCAGCCTGCCTCTTGCTGTTTCCCAGCCAGTCACAGTTCTGCCCATTTATTCATAATACCGAGAAACTACTGTTATATGGGTTATCTAGGAATTATTTTGCTTTACTAGGCTATTATGAGGGAATATTTATCTTGAGTTTCAAGTTCTCCCAAGTACCTGGGAACAATGGTATACCACAGGCTAAGAGTCTTGAGACTAACAATTTGATGAATGCAGTTAAGTTACGATCAAGGTTCACTTGATCACTTGATCACTTGACCCGTTATCATCATTTTCTCCAGTATCAAAGGTTATTTATGTTAAAACAATCCCAGCTACTAAGGGTTACCTATTTCTGGGTTGGGGAGATCTGGTGATCAAACATTTGGGTGATTCCATAACTAAAACATTGAACATGAAATTTCTTACAAAGGCTACAGCTCAGGAGATCGTTCAAAGGGCTGTTGTGCATGTTTTAGAAACCTTGTGTCAATCCTTGGTACCACAATGTACCTCGAGACCATTAGAAATGACCCTCCTATGCATCAGGGTGAGCATAGCCCCTAAACACTGCTGAGTTAACCCAAAGACCAAAAGATAATGGATAGTATTACAGTATCTCTGTGTTTTTGACTCAACAACCTTCTCTTTGACCTGATTTTGCCACTCCTCTAATGCTGTTCAACTACTTACAGATGATAATTAGTCAGTCTTCTACCTCTGCTTGGTGAAAACCAATATTTTGTTCAAGGTTTGTCCCTGCACCAACTTTTCTAAAGTTCTGCTATCATTGTATAGATAGAACTTAAATATTTTGTTTATTTGCTCGTTTTGGAGCCACACCCGGGACATATGGATGACAGAGATAGAACCCATGTTTGACCATATGCAAGCCAAGCACATCACCCATTGTACTACTGCTCCAGCTCCCATAATTAACATCTTTATCTTAGTTCCTTGACTCTACGTCTATGGAAGATCATGTGAATTACTTTCATGTCACATATTTGGCTACTTGTTCTCCCCAATGACAGTGAATTTCAAGGCAAGTACTGTCACATATAAAGAGAGATGTACACACACATAAATATTAGAAGTGATTTATACATATTTCTTATAATTTTTCTCATTTTGTTTTCTCCCCTAATGATAAAGCTTATTTAAGATAATCAACAATACTTTCTACATTCTTTATTCCAAGTAATTATGAAAGAGTAAGTATTATACATTTAACAGTTTACAAGACATATGATAATGTTCCTTCTAGATAGTAGGGAAAGACCAAAACAACTGAAAATTTTGATTATTGCTCATTTATTTTAATGAATTTATGACTTTCTAAAAATGAATAAATGTTAGAAAGTTCAGGCAAGCATCACAGATTTGGGGGTGAGAGCATATCCAGCTCGACTTGGGTCATTTCCAGTGGTCTCAGGTCCCATACAGTGTTGGGATTTAATCCAGTGTTCCCACATTCAAACCTTTGCGCCAACTCCTCTGTCTGACCACCACATTGTTGTGAGAAAAGTACATTTTTGGGTTTAAAAAGGTACTGCTATTGAAATTCCTTGTATATGGGATTTAATCAGACAGTGAAGGGTTAATTCCACTTTACTGAGGGTTAATAGTTTGTTGCATCACTAAAATCTTATACTCCTCCAGAGTATTGATAAAATTTGGACACTGACTCTCCAGAGTATTAGAATGAGCACGTGCTATATACATCACGACACTTTAGATATAAAAGAGACTTAGAGAAACGAAGAGGGATTTCATCACCTTGCTAGGTTTAACTTAACCAGACCAATTTTACAGCCAAAAGGTGATGGTTTGATCTGGAGCTGAATTTACAAAAGGTCTTTAGGTCAGTCAGCGTTTGAGTCTTGGACATATTTTCATTTGAACAAGGCTCTGGAAAGTGTAGAAGGAGAGTGAACCTGCTCGAAAAAGGAAATGAAAGGTCAGAGGCCCTTCTAGGAACTGTATCGCAAGATCTCAAGGATCCCCAGCAGGTGAGCTGGGAGTTGCATTGAATTAACTCTGAATTGCTGAATGCAGTTTACATGATACTTTCTACCAACTTGGTATTGTGAACACCTTTTTTTTCTTTTAGATATTTAGATTTATAACTGGGTTAATCTGAGATTTTTTCCTCATTAATTTGCTAAGAATCTTATATACTCAGTCCTAGAATTCCATTTCTATACTTTTTTTTTAAGTAAAACAGATTTTATTAAGGAGGTTTTAGGACGGGGAAGGAGTAGGGAAAGAGAGCGAGAGTACACATCTCAAGAGGGGAGATGCAGGCTGCCCCAGAGGCACAGAGCAAGAAAGCCTATTTCTATACTTTCTAAAAGAAAAAAAATTAATTATATCACTTCTTTAGGAAACCTCTGATCCTACCTACTCATGTCATAGTGCTACATAGAAAAAATGGTGGGGGACTGGGGCCTTAGCCCAAAGGTCTGAAATAGGTGCCAAGGCCGGATTTCCTTCCCTATCATGGTCTCTTAAGTACCTCGCAGGTGGTTCTGGAAGCCCCCCAGCACCTCCAGGCCTCTGCACCTCTGCATCAAATTGTTTCAGCACTGAACCATCAGGTCTATGCTGCAGAGACTGGACAGAGTATCACTAGCAATGCCTCGTCAGAACTCCACCCAGCAGACTATCCTATCACAGCCCGGCTCAGAGATCCACCCTGCAGCAGTCTTTTTTAAATCTGGCCCAGGTATGCTGATCCAGAGACTCACAGACATGGGGGCAGAGCTACTACTAGCTCTCCCTGTGCCCAGCCACTCACAAGGCACCCAGGAGGGATGGTGGGTTCTAGCCCTGGCCCACCACCGCAGCAGAGCCACGCAACAAGCCAGACCCTCCCCCTCCATGAGGGCCTCCATTTTCCACATCTAGACTTCCCCCTCATCAGAACTCCATCCAGCAGACCAGCCTATCACAGCCCGGCTTGCGTGGCCATTTGCGGCCATGCAATTCACCAATAAATGCTGGATTTAGAGATGACTACAGGAGTATGCTACCCGCATGGCAGAGCCTGGCAAGCTACCCGTGTTGTATTTGATATGCCAGATACCAGTAACAATTATAGACTTAATTCCCATGACATGATGGAATGGTTTTAGTCTCTTTATGTTCCTGGAGCAAGCACGTGCCCTTGGGCTCTTCTTGCATGTGACAGGACATATGGAGATGTTACTGGTACCCGCTCGAGCAAATCGATGATGAACGGGAAGACAGAGATACAGTGATACAGTGACAAGCCTCCTTATTCAGAGAAAACAAAATAGTCCTCAAGATTTGACACCTCCTGAACTTCGTGGCAGTGATGGCATTGCAGGTCCATATCCTTCTGTGCTTCTAGTATTATGCTCCACAAAAAGTGCTCTTGAGTGTCCAAGGTCACAGTTCTCTAGCTGCTCGGGATAGAACTTCAGTTTTGGTCACATGCTTTTATAGAACTCACCGTTCCAGCTCACCCCTTTCTAAATACACCTAATAAAATGGATTCCTCAGAACTGGAGGACTTGCTCACTCAGCACGTGGCCATACCATGTTGAATTTGCGGACCTACCTCTCTATCATAGCAGTGTTAGTGTTCTCCTCTGGCTACCAACCCCGCAGGCTACCTGCAGGCTACCTCAGGCTTCTGGAGCATTTGCACTCCTTGGAAACAGAGATATTCAATAGAGCTTAGTGCAGGAGCCTGCCTGATACATTTTGTGTGCTGATTGCCTCTTCAGAACCAGGCTTGCTGGGGGTAGAAGACAAAGAACATAAAATGAATAATTTATGTTTCGCTTTCTCCCAGAGGCTCCCCACTGGGTTGCTTTCTAGGAAAAAATATTCCTGGCTCTCAGTCTCAGTATGAGAACATGTGCCAGACCCAGCCCATTGTTGCCCTCTTTACACTGTCTGAGATCTTACCCAGAGAGAAATATCAGGATGCTGCATTTGATTATTGCATTTACATTTGGTCCCTGGGAGAAGGGTATGCTTCTGTCATCCATTCAAACACTCATTTTCTTAGTGTGTACTTGCTGTCAAATATTCCAAATGGCATGTAAAGCAGTCGTGTTTTCTCTTGTGAGCCCACCAGGATACTTATTTGCTGCTTTTCTTTAGACTGTTGGGTGGATGTATTCATTTTCCTTGAAAACAAACTTCCAACAACTAGAATTACAAACAGAGTAAAGAGAGGACTTAGTGACATATTAAGTAAGTCCATTTTCTTCTTGTTTTCAGTTCTAAGTGTAAGCAAGGGCACCCAATATCAGGACACACACTGTTCTTCCCTAAAAAAAAACTACACGGCTTTTAGAATGTTTTGTGTTGCCAGCATTGAGCTACTTTGTTCTTTACAAATGTCCCCATACTACTCCAGACATAATTTATGAAACCCTGCATAAGAATCTGACCCAAATGGAGGCAAACCTTATGCTAGCTGGTGGTATATACTATAGCTTCATATTAAAATTTCACCAAACCATGACTTTTAAAAAATGCTTATCCCATAGTTTAAGAAAAACTATCTTATTTTTAAGTGCTTTAGACAGTATGGAAATAATTTTTACTAATCAGGTCTCTCCTTAGACCTGATTTGTGTGTGTTTGTATGTGTTCATCTTGATTCATTTTCCTTCAAAGGTTAATTTCAACTTATGGAACTTATTGAGGATCAATCTCAAATTGCTGTCAGTCTAAAATTTTATTTTCTGTTTTAGAAAATGCCCTCTGGTAATTGACTCCATCCAGTCATGGTTGGTCTATAATGTCTCTAGGCTGTCTCATCATTCTAAATCCTTCCTTTGCAGTTGCTTTATCCTTCACTCCTGTAATACTTCAAACTCTTTATATCCCAGATATATGTATGTGCGTGTATACATATAACCTTAATCCTAGACCTGTGTCCTTAAAATTTCAGAAGTTCTAGAAGAATTTAGACTCTCTAGTCTAGATTAACCTAAGAAGGTATCTTGTGAATAAATAATCTTCCTCTTGCTTGAGAAAAATGTTGCCTTATATGGTCTAAATCAAGTTCTGTTTATATAATAGATCTAAAATGATTACTCATGGGGATGTTCATAATGGACAAGTCTTTGTCTACCATGGTTGTTCTTCTTAAATTATAGAGCCTTGACTCAGTCACTTAATCAGGACCTAACAAAATCAGGACCAAAAAAAAGTCAATATAAGATACTCTTTAGTTTCAGTTCTAGAAATGGTCTCACTTCTTTTGAATTACTTCTAATCTATTGTTTGTTTTCTGACTATTTTAATTTCTACCTATCTCCACACCTGCTTACATTTATCACTATTTTTTTTTGGTCCCAAATTTGCCAACAGGTTTGTTTTGCCAACTTTTGTAGTTTGAGATAATCAAGAAATCTCTTGTATTTTCTGACTTATTTTGCTCCTGAATGCTCATGGTAGCTATTAGCCTTCATCCACTTACCCTTCTCAGGTATGTAAAAATTTAATTGAAATTGGTAACATGAAGAAAGATCAGAATGCCATAATTGCTACTTTACACAGATAGGTGAAATCATTAGGAGCCATGAATGACTTTATAGAAAAGAAAGTTTTCATTGGTCTTTGACTTGTAGAAAATTTAAATCAGCTTAGCTCATAGGTGGCAGAGAAAAGAAATAGGTCTCCAGCAGGTGCGTAACTGCTAAGATTCGGACACATCTGAAAACAGCGCAAAGACATTATACTTGGAAACAAACTTACTTACTATAAGAATGTCCTCTTATACTTTGTAAGTTTCACCTTTTTAGGCCTCACTTATTCTCTGGATGTCTTTACCTCTGAGGTCTTTATATTATTCACCCATAATGCAATGGAGTAGAAATAAGAGAAAAGTTTAGGTTTCCATATTATTTTTTGTTTGTTATTTAATGCTTGTGAATGCCTCATTCATATCCTGATTATACAGGTGCAAAGACTAATGAGATCAATGAAGTAGACACAATCTTGGCTGTTATGGGATTTACGTTCCAGTAATATCTATAAAACTGGACGTAGAGGGAGATCAGTTTATCTAAAACATGTGACACTGACAAAGCACCACGGAAAGAGACATCTTTTAAAAAAATTTTTTAAATTAAAAAAATTTTTATTATACCACCGCTGAGACATAAAATTACAAAGGTGTTCACAATTGGTTCTTGGTAATCCAGTATTCCAGCACCCATCCCTCCACCAGTGCCCCATTTCCACCACCAATGTACCCCACCCCGTCCCACCCACCCCCAGGCTGCCTCAACAGCAGGTAGCCCTGTTTCCTCTCTCTCTCTCTCTCTCTCTCTCTCTGTCTCTGCATCTCTCTCTCCCTCTTGTTGTACGCATTGTGGCTAGCCCTGCAGATATTTAGAGTTTAAAACTTAAGTCTGGAAAGAGACATCTTAAAGACTAAAACTAAAATCTTTTTCTTTTTTCTTTTTCTTTCTTTTTCTTTCTTTCTTTCTTTCTTTCTTTCTTTCTTTCTTTTTCTTTCTTTCTTTCTTTCTTTCTTTCTTTCTTTCTTTCTTTCTTTCTTCTTTCTTTTTCTTTCTTTCTTTTCTTTCTTCTTTCTTTCTTTCTTTCTTTCTTTCTTTCTTTCTTTCTTCCTTCTTTCTTTCCTTCCTTCCTTCCTTCCTTCCTTCCTTCCTTCCTTCCTTCCTTCCTTCCTTCCTTCCTTCCTTCCTTCCTTCCTTCTTCCTTCCTTCCTTCCTTTCTTTCCTTTCTTCTTTCTTTCTTTCTTTCTTTCTTTCTTTCTTTCTTTTTCTTTCTTTCTTTTCTTTCTTTCTTTTCTTTCTTTCTTTCTTTTCTTCTTTTTTTCTTTTCTTTCTTTCTTTCTTTCTTTTCTTCTTCTTCCTTCTTCTTCCTTCCTTCCTTCCTTCCTTCCTTCCTTCCTTCCTTCCTTCCTTCCTTCCTTCCTTCCTCTTCTCCTTCTTTCTTCCTTCCTTCCTTCCTTTTAAACACCCTGATTTATAATACTGTTAATAATAATGATACGTTTATATGCATACAATATTCCAACACCACGCCCTCCACCAGAACTAGATTGTCAGCCTTTTCCACCATTGTATTGGGTCCTCTCCCAACTACCCCTCTCCCTTAATCTCCAATTTTGGTACAATTAGTTCTGTAAACCTTTTCTCAGGTTCTGTAGTCTTTGATGATTTTTTATTACCATATTATGTTTCTCTATATCTTACATATGAGAGAATATTCTGTATCTCTCCGTCTTGCTAGCTTCACTCAATATGAGGTCCTCCAGTTCCATTCACATAACATCAAATTACACAATTTCATTTTTGATTATGTCTGGGTACTATTCTATTAAATATATAATGCATATAATCATTGATCATATTATCACTTGATCACTTGACATCCCGTTATTTGTCATTTCTATTTGTCCCTGTCATGTGTCAGTGTAGCCCAATGGCATCTGTTTGCTCCAGGAATACAAAGAGCCTCAAACCGTTTGTTCAGGGTCTTGGCAAAGAAGTCTGACCATCTTGCAGGTGAGTGGCCACATGATCTTTTGACGTCCTGTGGGATCCAGTTGGTAACTGCTCTAGTTCAGTGGTCATCTCCAAGTTGCATTACATGTCCAGCCCATCTGATTTTCCACGCCTCGGCAAACAAGACACTATCCTGGACTCTCCATCTTTGACAGAGGTCGGAACTCTGGATTCCTTCTCTCACTTGAGTGAGGTGTAATATTCCAAGCATAACTCTTTCGATTTCTCTTTGGGAGAGGAATACACACACACACACACAAACACACACACACACATATATATATATATATATATATATATATATACATATATATGCACACATATATATACTTTTATATATAATATATAATGTGTATATACACATACACACATATATATGTGTACACACACAAACATATATATGTTATATATTATATTAATTCCTTTATCCAGGCATTTGTTTTAAGAGTTTTTTGTATAGTTCCCACTTACTTGATTTTTTGTAAAAGTTGGAATTTTTAAAAGTAGCTTTAGCCGTGTCTCTTGAAAATTTTATTCCAAGTGTTTTTAGAATGTTAAATTCTGTCTTATTTGCACACAAAATTTTATGGAAGTTTTATTCTTGGTTCCTTCTGACTTGCTTGTCCTCTCTTTCTGCCCTGCTTCATGAATCCTATTAGAGATAACATGTGGTCTTTTTTTTTTTTGATTTTTTATTATACCACAGTGAAACATACAATTACAAAGGTGTTCATAATTGGTTCTTGGTAATACAGTATACCAGCACCCATCCCTCCACCAGTGCCCCATTTCCACCACCAATGTACCCCCACTCCCTCCTGCCCACCCCAATGCTGCCTTAATAGCAGGTACCCCAGTTTCCTATCTTTCTCTCTCTGTCTCTCTCTCTGTCTCTGCATCTCTCTCTCTCTCTTATTTTACACATTGTGGCTAGCCCTGCAGGTATTTAGAGTTTATCACTTAAGTCTCTTTGTGTATATTCAATGGTGAGTTTTAATCTGCCATTACCATTTCCCACATTTAGTAAAACACTGGTATCTATTTATGTCGGATTAATGAATGCAGTCATTCTATATCTGTCCTTTTCCTTCTGACTAATTTCACTCAGCATGATAGTCTCCATGTCCATCCATTTGCAGGTAAATTTTATAATTTCATCTTTTCTGACAGCCGCATAGTATTCCATAGTGTAGATGTACCACAGTTTCTTTAGCCAGTCCTCTGTTCTAGGGCATTTAGGTTGTTTCCAGATTCTAGCTATAGTGAATAGCGCAGAGATGAATAAAGAAGTACAGATAGTGTTTCTGCTATGTGTTTTTCGGTCTCTCGGGTATATTCCCAGGAATGCTATTGCTGGATCAAATGGGAGCTCAATATCTAGTTTTCGGAGGAATGCCCATATTGTTTTCCAAAAGGGCTGGACCAGTCGGCACTCCACCAAAAAATTGAGCAGATGTCCAATAAAATACAGGAGAACATAAACGAAGCAGTTGAAAGGGCTGTAAATAAACTACGGGAGGAAATGAGAGCAGAAATGAGAACCATGCAAATAGAAATATCATCGCTTAAAAACTCAGTAGACGAAATGAAAAACACAATCGGGGCTCTGAATAGTAGGATGACAGCAGCGGAAGAGAGAATCAGTGAGACTGAAGATGAGCTGCAGAAAGCACTCAGAGATCTACATAAGATGGATAAAGACCGGATAATGGATCAGCAATGAAACAGAGAACAATGGGATGAAGCCAGGCGGAACAACATAAGAATCATAGGAGTCCCAGAGGGACAAGAAAGTAACCCCAAGGAAATTAAAACAGTTAAAAACATCCTGGCTGAAAAGTTCCCGAGTTAAAGGACGAAGGCATCCAGATCCAAGAAGCCCGACGGCGTACCAGCAAGAAGAGACCCCAATAGAAAGACCCCAAGACACATCCTAGTCAAAGTAATGGATGCCATAGACAGAGACAGAATTCTTCAGGCAGCAAGATCAAAGAAGGAAATTGTATACAAAGGAGCATCCATTCGACTTTCAGCAGACTTCTCAGAAGACACCCTCCAAGCCCGAAGGCAGTGGTGGGATATAGTGAAAAAACTTAATGAAATGAATGCCTCAGCAAGAATTCTTTATCCGGCTAAACTCTCACTCAGATTTGAAGGACAGATATACAACTTCTTGAATAAACAACAGCTTAGGAACTTTGTAAAATCAAAACCAACCTTAAAAGAAGGACTGAAAGATATACTATAAGACGAGACATAACCCAAAAGAACAACCAACCTATTCAGAAAGATGGCACAAAATCCCATGACAATAATCTCTCTCAATGTCAATGGTCTAAATGCACCAGTTAAGAGACACAGAGTGGCACAATGGATCAAAAAATTGAATCCGACATTCTGCTGCCTGCAAGAAACACACCTGAACAATCGGAGCAAAGACAGGCTCAAAATAAAAGGCTGGAAAACAATCCTTCATTCAAACAACCCATCCAAAAAGGCTGGGGTAGCCATACTGGTATCTGACAACATAGACTTCAGGCTGAAGAAGGTCAGAAGGGACAGTGAAGGTCACTTCTTAATAGTCAAGGGATGCATATATCAGGAAGAAACATGTGGTCTTTTAAGTAGCGTTAGTGAACAGTTCCTTTTCCTCAAAGATATAATCACTGATGTGGTAGTAATGATTAAACCACTAACTCTAACACAGAGTGTAGTTTATATTCATCTGGATATAAAATATACAGCTTTACAAATTAGTCAAACATTTTTGACATAAATATTAAAAATGATAAAATATATGGTGCTCATTATAAATCCCATAGTCAGCTTATTCTCAAAGAATTGATTGATTTTTTGGTGAACATTTTCATCCTTACTCAACCATTTTTGAGATTGATGCATGAACTTAGTTCAAATAAGTTATAATTAATGTCGCTCATTACTTTCATTCACATTAACAAATAAGATAAAAGTGGGAAAATGAAATATTTTAGAAGTTTACTCATTTGTCAATAATGTGTAAGGTATATTTACTAACTTAGATAAATGCTTGCAAATACTGGAAGATTATTTCTTTAAGCAGCCATAGACGTGACACACTTTTAAAGAGTAATCTGCACTATTAACATTTTATTCATCATATTCATTAATCTATAAAGTCAGCAAAATAATATTTCAAGCCCCAACTGCACTTTGCCAATTTCCATGCTATAAATATTCCTATCATGACTAATTTTAAGCTATCAACATCATGTTACTAAATGAATTTAGAAGAATTACACCATTTTATAATACTTCCACTTATAGTTACAGTTAGAATTAAATAACTTCAACCACATTTATCATTTAAAAATGTAGTAAAACATTAGAAGTGATAGGTTTTGAGAATATATTGAGTTTGTTTTGAATATAACTCATTTAATTTTAATTTTATTTAATACAGAATTAATGACTGTTGAATAATTAGCTTGATAAATTTCTGAAAATTTAATAACTGCTGAAAGCAATACAAAATAACTAGTACAGTATTCAGGGTAACTTTCTTCATCTAGTTCTTTATTTTGTGGTGTTAAGGATCAAATTCAAGGTCTCACAGCTGGAGAGTACAAGACATGCTCACATATCCTTAGTAAACCACATTCCAGGGCCAGAGCTATAGCACAGCGGCTAGAGCATTTGCCTTGCATGTGGTCGACCCAGGTTCGATCCTCAGTATCCCAAATGGTCCCCAGAGCCTGCCAGGACTAATTCCTGCTGAAGAGCCAGGACTAACCCCTGAGAGTAGCAAGGTATGACCACCAAAAAAAAAACATTAAAGCACATCCCATCCCATACATCTCTTTTGGTTTTAACACAGTAATCCTAGGTCTTACCCCCCCCCCCGCCCCAAGCAGAATGAATCCAAGTATTACTATCACTGGTAAAGCTTTGCAATGATATATTATTGTTTCACATCTTTGTCCCTGTGTTGAATTATTAAGGTTTGAGATTTCTAATTTGTAAGCTGTGGGTAATTCTAATTTGACACCTATGCACGGCTTGGATGTGTTTTCTGAGTAGTAAGCTTTTTTTCTCCTTGCAAGTTTCAGAAAGAAGGGAGGGTCATAGTCTAATTTGCATGCTCTTAACTTCTGGCTGCATAGATCTAGAACCTGAGGAGGTCGTAGTGTATTTGCCACTGATGGAATCAAGGGCCTACAATGGTGATTGGAAGCTAAGGGCCTTCTTGTGTAGGGATGCACGATTTAGAATGACATAGAGGGGTGGAGGAATGTGAGAGCTTTTAAACTAGAATTAGGGTGTTTTTGTTGTAGTTGCTTTTATGATTTTTAATTTCTTGAAAATGTGGAGCCACAGAAATAGGACAGATGCTAACATGCATGTCTTTCAGGCAGCTGAGGCAGGTTAGATTCTTAGCATAGCCTCTCACCCCAGGCAGCTCTGAGTGCAGCCTTGCGTGCAGCCCCGCTGGACAGCTTTGCAGGACTGTGAACACCACAAGCACCTCAGGGTCCAAGCAGTTACATGTGTTGGACCCTTGTGTTAAACTGCAGGTTCAGTCAGCTGAGCACCTTCGGCCTTCTGAGCACTGCCTGAGTGCAGTCCATTCCGGGGAGGCATATTACATTATTAACATATTGGAACTGCCAGCCAATGTTGTTCTCCATTGAGTTTAAGAACACATGATTGGGCCTGGAGAGAGAGTACAGGAGATAAGCCTTGAATCTATCGCGAGCCCTATTGGAATCCCCAATACCATGTATTGCACCACGATCATGGCCCACGGTCTCTCCTGAACACAGAGCTGGGAATAATGCCAGAACATGAACAGGTGGGGTCCCCAAACACACTTGATTTAAACTTCATAATGCACATCCATTACATGGAAAATTGATCCAGAGGGAATACTGTTCTGAGGCCACTTTCAATTTGAGAAATTGATGCTGGAATTCTCACCTCCAGAACCATAAGACAAGTGTGATTAGTTGGTCCCCTGCAAGAAACAAATGCACCTTCTTTGCCCTTTGTTTTTTTTTTTGAGACATACATTACAAAGGTGTTCATAATTGGTTCTTGGTAATACAGTATACCAGCACCCCATCCCTCCACCAGTACCCCATTCCACCACCAATGTAACCCCCCCCCCCCCCCCCCCCCAGCGCCCTAATAGCAGGTACCCCAGTTTCCTCTCTCTCTCTCTGCTCTCTCTGTCTCTGCATCTCTCTCCCTCTTCTTACACATTGTGGCTAGCCCTCAGATTTAGAGTTTATCACCTAGTCTCTTTGTGTATATTCAATGGTGAGTTTTAATCTGCCATTACCATTTCCCACATAGTAAAACACTGGTATCTATTTATGTCATAATTGAATGCAGTCATCCCTTTGTGAGTCCCCATGACAAGGTATTATGCAGGGGAGAGGCGCCGGAATATTAACAGTCACGTGGGCTTGCTAATGGGGACCCTTCCTAGTTGGTCCAAATGGTGCAAGCACAGGCCTTGCCCCCCACAAAGGGACCCAGTTTCTGTGGGTCCTTCTGGCATTGTGGGTTTCTTCTGGCTAAGCTCACTCTGGATTTTACTCTTTTGCTCGGGAGGGCACGAAAAGAGACAGGTTCATTTTTCCTGACACCCAAACAGAAAATTGCCCCCCAGTCACTGAAACAGCCCTAGAACCACCTTCATGCTGGCCTGAAGCAGCATGTGTAGAAGTCTGGCTGAGGAGAGGCTTCTTCGAAGCTGCTCCTGTAGCTATGCGGCTGAGCCTCTGTGACAGCTCCATTAGAGGGGTGTGTCACATAGCCATTATCCAGTCACATCTTAAGTGCAGCCCGCTGGGCTCAAATACCACTTTGGGAAGCAACAAATAATTTTCTGTTATTGGCGAGGGTCGCTGTGAGTCTCCTCCCACTCTGTGGCACTTGTTTCCACAACCCGTTCTTGGTTACGAAATGAAACCCCAGTATTAAATGTTTAATTCTGAAATATACTTTCTCAAGAGGTGCTCATTTGTGCTCCCTGAATTTGGAAAAAGATCTCTCCTCCCTCGGCTGCTGGCTCTCTCAGCCCTAGGCGCCCTGCTGCAGGTCATTGAAGGCTGAGGGTGAAAAGATTGCTTTCAAGTGTGGTTAATCACGGTCTCCATCACTCTCTCAAACAGCATCCGCAGAAGAGGCTGCCTTCACTTCTCTGGCTGGAGGCTGGCTGTCACCTGCTGTCAAGAGCCCCAACCTTCTGTGTATTTCAGGTGGTGTTAAGAGACAGATTAGGCCTATTCAGGAGGCAGAATGTTAAAAGCCTGCTTTGTTCACATTTTAATTTGGGTTGGAGCTGCAGGGTTTGTTTTTGTTTTGTTTTGTTTTGTTTCATTGCTGGCTATGGATCTTACACAAGGTACCTCTCCTGAACTTCAAGAACCTTGCCCGTTAACACCTTTGAAAAATTCTTATGAAGATCAGAGAAAAATGTGTGCTATAGATAGCCTGGTACAATCCTTCATACAGACTTGAGTAGTTGCTCAGGAAATCCTAATTTGGATGGGCAGAGTTGCAGTGAGGGGGGCATACGGCAGCTCCCAAACAGAGCTCAGGAGGCCCAAGGTCACTACAGGCAGTTCTGAACCCACTGAGCTGGTGGTTCAATGCACGCGTCCCTGGATTTGGTACTGCTCAGTCTCTGCAGGGTCTGTAATGCTTGGAGGTGAACTCATGGTGTCAGGAATCGAACTTGGGTTGGGTGTGTGCTAGGCATGCACACTAATTCCTGCACTATTTCCCAGCCCCCTCTAACAATTAGTATCCATAAAATATAAAACAAATTCTGCTTGTTTCCTCTTCCACTGCTGATGATATTATTACTCCCAATTCCCTTTTGTCCCCCCACTTTTTTTGTGTTTGTTTGTTATTTAAGATGAGGAAGGTAGAACACAGGGTGCTTATGTGACTTGTTCAGTAATAGTGTGCCACTGCTTGGAATCTGTCCTGGTTGATTAACATATTTACTAGGGTACTGCAATTTATGTTGATGAAGTCACACTCATGCGTAAACCATGAGTGTTAAGTGCAACCTCAGTGAATAAAGGTCCATGCAGAAGGTGGTGCAGCAGTACCTGGCAGGTTGCCAGAAAAGCAAACTTTTGAGCCTTGTCTATTAAGTCAGCACCTGTGGGATGGAGGGTGGGAACTGATATTTGAGTATACTTTTCCAGAGCACTACAGTACAAGAAATAGTGTTTGAATTCATGATTTAAATCTCTTTTGGCTATAGCTATGCTGCCTTCTTAACTCTAATTCTGTTCATTTCTTCTGTCCATGTCTTAATGGGGTTGGATTTTTTTTCTTGAAACATTCTAACAGGGCCCTGTATATATTTGATATTAGCTCCTTATCAGATAGCTATTGGGTAAATATTCTTTCCCAATCTGTGGGCTGCCTTTGGAACTTGGTCAACATTTCTTTTGAGGAGCAGAAGCTTTTCAGTTCCATATAATCCCATGTGTTTAACTTTAGTTTCCATTTGCTTTGTCAATGGTGTTTCGTCTTTGAAGGTGCCTGTAGCTTCAGTGTCGTAGAGGGGTTTTGCTTGTTTTCTTCATTGTACTTTACATATTCAAAGCTGATGTTGAGATCATTAATCCATTTTGATTTGATTTTTGTGCATGGCATTTGAAAGAGGTCTGAGTTCATGTTCTTACATGTACCTGCCCAGTTTTCTGAGCAGTTCAAGAGGCTATCCTTGCTACACTTTATATTTTTGCTCCTTTATTTAAGATTAAATGGTTATATATTTTAGGCAGATTAAATGGTTATATATTTTAGGGTCTGTGTCAGGATATTCAACTCTATTTCATAGGTCTATAGGTCTGTCTTTATTCCAATACCATGCCCTTTTAATTGCCACTCCTTTGTAGTACAATAAAACCAATAATTTTGGAGATTGTATAGTAGTGATTAAGGGTTTAGCTCTGAAACCAGTCTGTTTAGGTTTGATCTTTCCTCTGAAGTTCCTATATGTGTGATACTGGACCTGGCATTTATTTTTGTGCTTCAGCGCTTCTCTTTATGCACAGGTCAGCAAAGTTTTTCTGTAGGATATTGTAAATCTTGGTTTGAGGGCAGGGTGGCATATTACCTCTCTTCCAACTAATTAGCCTCCACCATAGCATAATGTACATGAACAGTTTATAAATGAGCGGCATGCTAATGAAACTTTATTTATAAATTAGAGGCTGGATTTGGGATATAGTGTGTAGTTTCTGACACTTTCTGAAGAGAAAATTTCATTTTAGGCTTATAACCATTAAATATAATGATTTATTAGTCATTAAACATAGTCATTAAACAGTCATTATTAACCAACTGGTATTTACACTTATTTAAAGCTGAATCAAAATGGCACATTGGTACATTTTTTTAAGAGAGTTAGATCACAAAATTGATTCCCTATATCAGGATGGGTTTTACAAACTTGATTTTAATTAGCTTGTCCTCATTGCTACTAGAACTGAATCTAGCTCTTCCAGGAAAATAAAGAATGAAGCTAGGGTCTTTGTAGGGAATCTCTTTGGTTTCTTTAAAGATTTCCCTTGCTCTGGTGCTGGGTCCCTGTTATCAATTTTACTATAGTCTATGCCATTTTATAATTCAAAGAGGAATTATTCTCTTCTGCCTCTACATCTTTCTACACATTTCCCAAGGGGCAATAGCTTACGTTGTCACTATTACTTCAGCTGTTCATTGGAAGGAAATGTGACTATGCTTAGTCTCACTGTTCCCAGAACAGAAAAAAAGCTTAATTGCAATGACTTTATTTATATGGTTTTATTTATATTGCTTTATTCGTTTATATGGTTCATTCTGTGCAGGCACTATTCATGGTGCCACATGACCAGAAACTGGTTAGACTCCTTGGTTTATAGAGGCTTCCTTCTCACCGTGTCTTCACTTGGCTTACTTTTAATGCCAGAACATGGAGGGAAAGAGACAGACAGACAGGCAGACATAGGCATTTTCAACTTCTAAGAAGTAACAGTGTACAGTGTAGACTGGTCCTGTCAACCCAGTTACTTTTGCTGAACCTGATTCTATGTTAAACTTTCACAGCTGGACCTGTCTTCGCAGGTAAAAAAAAAGGAATTTGTGTTTCCTTTCTTTTTTGTCTGTCACTCCTGGGCTACTGGTTCAAGCAGATGTTCCACCACTTTGTAGAGAAATTGGCAAACCCTAGAGAAAATGAATGGATGCCTGTGATTTTCTTCAGTCTGTGCCAAAGGGAACATGCCTATTCCTGTTTCTCTTTCATGTCAGTGTTGTTAACAAAGCCTGCCCCTCTCTGGAGTCAGCAACAGCAATCTTCCCTTCATGGTGCTTCATCTGAGTGACCATAAGTTACCTTCCCTTGGTAAATTTAAGCCAGCAGTAAATTTAAGCTAGGAGTCTCTCTGGCAAGAAGCACTATAATCACCTCTGTTCTCCATAATGGCATGCAACGTCTTTATGGCATTCCAAAAAATACTGCAGGTGACAACTCATCTTTCTTTATCCATTTAGGTTGGAAATAGGCAGGCGGTATTGCTGACTTGTCAAGAGAAAGCAGCTCTTCCATAGAAAAGGAAGATGAGACAGCACCAAGCTATCGTCGACATGCATGGTCTATTCTTTTCTTTTGTTTGAGTCCACACCTGGTAGCTCTTGGGTACCATGTGGTGCTGGGGATAATATCCAGGACTCCTACTTGGTAAGCACAAGCTCCAACCCTTCCAGCACTTGCATCATCTGTCTGGACCCTGTGGCCACATTCTTTAGTGCTATATATAGACAGGAAAACTGGGAGGACTAAGAATAGACATGAATAGATCTTTAAAAAATTATATGAAATACAACCTGCGAGAAAAATATTGTGTCATTTTTATATAGCATTAACTTTTTTTTCCAAGAGACCAATCTTTCCATTTTTGTGTAATTTTCCTGAAATTTATTTGCACATCCTCTTTGGATCTTAATCGTTTCAGGTTTTAAATGTTTTCCAAAGGCCTGCACCTAGTAACAAGTGAACCCATAATGGAGACTCAGCTAGGAAAAAATGATGAAAACGTGCCTTTTGTAGCCAGTTTGGATGGAATGTGAGGTGATTATTCTTAGTGAAGTGAGTCAGAAAGTGACATGTAGTTATTGATGATTTTACCCACATGTGAAATATAAATAGCTAAAGCAAATAAATTTGTAAAATCCATGAAAATAACTCAGATTCCATAATAACTGTGATGGCTTCATGAGGGAAAGGGGAAGGCAGCGGAGGAAGGGTAGAGAGGTTATTTTGGTAGTTCGATGGCACTAAAATTTTAGTGATAGGTATGGCGAACTTATACACACATAATACTATGAGGCAGTAACCCTCAAGTATGGAGCAGTATTCCCAGTGTTAGGCACCAATGATAAATCGGCAAAATTTGAGTTAGAATATATTCTAAGAAAAAAAAGTCATACATCTATATACATATTATTTACAAGACATTCATAACGGCATTTTACATTAGTGTTAAACATATGAATGAGTAAATGCTATTCATTGCTAATTAATTTATTATTATATTATATTGAATATAGTATAATAATATCTAGATATAGAAAAATGACATATTAAATATCTGTTGGCATAGAAAGATACTCATGATGCATTTTTAAATTGAAGAAATAAACAGGCTGCACCTCAGTTTATAGGACTATTGTGTAGGTTTTTTACTTTACATATATTTTAAAGACTGGAAAAATAGACTTAATCTGTGCGATATAGATGTATAAGTGCAGTTTTTATTTGGATTTTTGTTTTTTATTATAAATTCCATTTTTTTGGGTGCTATTTAGGTCTGGATTTTTGTTTTTTATTATAAATTCCATTTTTTGGGTGCTATTTAGGTCACACCCAGCAATATTCAGGGGTTACTCCTTGTTCTGCACTCAGGAATTAATACTGGTGGTGGCTGGGGGCCATATGGGATGCTGGGGATTGAACCCAGGTTGGCTGTGTGAAAGGCAAATGCCCTACCTGCAGTCCTATCGCCCCACCTCTATTACAAATTCTAAGCAATAGGCAGCTCTTGTCTTCATAATAAAAAGCTTATTTCAAATTTATAGAAAAACCCCTATTGCTTAGAAATTAGAATCTAAATTCTAACGTCCCATTGTTGAGTACACCTGCCCAGAGCCTCTGCATCTGACCTGGAGTTGCCTTCTGCAGGTCATTTTGTAGATAGGAGGAGGACAGTTTGAATGTGACAGCTCATCTGACCATATATTCTATACTGGCTGGTATAAATATTCTCTCATGATGCCACAATCATTGTGGGACTAGCTAGATCTTACAGGTATATTTGCCTGGCCAGGTTGGATCTCTAAGTATTTAGACTAGAGAGAAATGCTGTTTGCCTCCAAGCAAGAAAGCATGGCTCTCTGATAATTCAAAGCTAATATACAGAAATATCATGAGCTAAAGACAAGACTCTCATGAAGGCGTGGAGAAATATTTAATTGACTATAGAATATTCTTTGGTACATATACATGCTTTGTATTCTGAGATACAGTTCATCTCAGAAAGTCCTTCTCTCTACCCTGCAGAGGCATGTCCAAGGCAGATCTTGGCTCTGCAACATTAACATCTCAAAGGACCTAAGTGAGGTCCTGGGAGAAATGAGGACGTTTGACCCTGATGGCTTTTCATAGGAGTGGAAGGTCTGGGTTGCAGGGATATAAAACTAATCTGCTTCCTCTCGTTTGCTCTCTCTTTTCCCCCTTTCTGGTGGTTCCTCTTTACAATCTCCCGCTGCAGGGCCTTAACACATGGTGACAGCCATCTTGGCCTACATGTGGCTGGGACCCAGCCGGGAGCCTAGGTTTGGGGTTTTCCTATTGCTAATTTATATGCCAGAACTTGTGTTAAGTAAAGCATTTTAAAACTTTGCTGGATTCTTGCATCTTTCTCTGTCCTCTGGTCACTGATCCACTGGAACAGAAGGGGATCCTGACCCTGCTCCCAGATTTTGTGTGGGGTGCCTCAGCACTTCCCCGCACCCCATCACTATGCACCCATCACTCTTCCTCTTGTCTTGTCTCCTCTCCTTTCTCTTACTGTTAGTTGTTTCTTTTTGGTCATCTGTGATACCACACCATTATATAAAATTATAAAGAACTTTTGATAAATTATTAATTATTTGGAATAAGATGACAGGTAAGTTATCATTTTTATTTTATTGTATCATTTTGGCTTTGGGGGTGACACCTGGTAATACTTAGGGATTAATTTTGGCTCTGTACCAGAATCTGTACCAGAATCATTCCTGGTAGTGATGTCGGACCACATAAAATATCAGGCATCAAATCAAGATCTGCTGTGTGTAAGGCAAGTACCTACGAGCTGTATACTATTTCTTCAGCCCCAGAAGGCAGACTTGTTTTTAAAAATGATTAGAGCTACAAGAAATATTTTGTTCCCATCACCTACATGTATTACTTATTTATACGGGGTTTCAGACTTAGCATTGAAAATATGCTTGTTTTACAATGTCTTTAAAATGAGTTATATTTCCACCATAGAAGCAAGCTTTAAAATATTTTGAGTTGTCAATACCAATTAAAGAAATATTACTGTCTGAAATGTTAAATTTTGAGAACAGAAGATTAAAATAAAATATAATTTTGAGTTAATATGCTTATTCAAAATATTAATCATGATAAACTTATATCAGGCAATAGCAAATTATTCAAATTCTGCCATAAAATTTAATTTTACATTTACTTAAAACATACATTTACATACAAATCTCTATGTCTTAAAGATAATACATGCCTCAGTTTGGTAATAGAAGTGTTGTCTTATTTTCTGTCATTTCTAGTTTTCTCATCTAGAATTAATTTAAGTGACCATCAGCTTAGATCTTGCCAGGATCTAATCTGCTAACTACCCATTAATTTTAACTGAACTAATTTCATTATGTCTTCATTCACACTACATTGTTTCTCCATGTAGGGAGTTGAAATCTCATGTCTGAGTCAATATACTGGTATGTATGTAAATGTGAGATGCAGAGACTATGACTGTGTCATTCTGTGCAGTACATCAGGACTCAGTATATGACAGAACTATAATTCTTATTACATGATTCCCATCCTCTCTGTTTCTGGCTTATTGAGCCATTGTTATACTCGGCCACCTTAATTAATTTTAATTAATTCTACATAGAGCTAACATCTGGAAATATCTCTAGACCAGTGCTTCTCAAAGTGGGTGATACTGCTCCCCTCTGGAACTACTTGAATAATGCAGGGTGGATGCAACTTAGTAGGAACTTTCTCTTGATTCATTTAATGAAGCTTTCTGGAGGGAACTGGAATTTTTAATTTCGGAAGTGGTGAGGCGAAGTATGTTAGGAAACTCTGCTCTAGATCTATTCTTGAATTTTCCCCTTAAGTAAACTATAATTTTCCAATCTGATTCTAATCCACTATATTGTGAAATTCAGCATTTGTAGTTAGTGGTGAATTAAATGCCAAGATGACTTTCCCTAAGAAATATTACAAGTCAATACTATCAGTGATGCACTATAAAAAGTAAAACAGTAACAGTCCCTCTCTTTTTCTTTCCTGTGGTAAACATTTTCCTGGAATATAAAACATAGCCCTCCTTTCCCTGCTGAGCCTAGATCATTCCAGTTGAGCTTCTCAAGCAATCGTCACCAATGCAATAGAGGAAACTGGCCTGAAACAGAAGCAATTTGAATTTTTTTTTTACTGATCCTGCTAGGTATTTCTTTAGGCAGCTAGTATCATAATCTCTCTAATTTTAGAAACTTTAAAGTCATGACCCCTATGGTTAGTCCTGAGCTTTTTCCTTAGAAGTCAGTGATTATCTTTGATTAATTGAACATAAGTCTAAGATACGACCTCTCTGATCTCAGGTATCACTGTATCACTGTCTTCCCGTTCATCATCCATCGGGTTGCTTGAGCGGGCACCAGTAACATCTCCATATATGCGTCTCATACTAGTAGAGCCCCAGGGCATCTGCTTGCTCCAGGAACATAAAGAGCCTCAAACCATTCCATCAGGTCATGGGAATGAGGTCTATAATTGTTACTGGTATTTGGCATATCAAATACGACACGGGTAGTTTGCCAGACTCTGCCGTGAGGGTGGCATACTCTTGTAGTCACCTCTGATCTCCAGGATTTATTGATGAACCACGCAGTCGCAAACAGCTGTGATCAGCTCTTCTGCTGGGTGGAGTTCTGACGAGAGAGAAGTCCGGGTGTGGAAAATGGTGGCCCTCATGGAGTGGGGGGAGGTCGTCTGGCTTCTTGCGAGGCTCTGCTGGAGTGGCGGGCCAGAGCTAGAACCCGCCATCCCTCCTGGGTGCCTGGCTGGGCACAGGGAGAGCAGGGTAGCAGCTCTGCCCCATGTCTGTGAGTCTCATTATGCTTTAATGAAGTTCATTTTTACCTATTGTTTCTTTAATGGATCTTGCTTTGGTGCAGGTATGACCTCTTTATCCAGGACCATTTATGAAGCTATTTTACTCAAAAGTTTCAGAGGTACTCATAGTATAAATTTGCCAAATGAAATTGTCAGCCATGGGCACACACATTCTTTTCTGAAGTAGCACACCCAGCGGTGCTCAGGCCTTACTCTGTGCTCATGGTGCACTTCTGGCAGGATCAGGGGACCATATGGGATGCTGGGATGAAAACCAAGTCAGATGTCTGCAAGGTAAGTGCCCCCACCAGCTCTTCTATTGCTCTAGTCCCTGGAACACACACTACTTCACTCCCCAGTTCATTTTGATGTTGTCTGGTACTGATTGGACATGTCCCATTAGTGATTTGTGCTGTCTTAATGGGAATCACAGTGCAAAAGGGTAGAGCCAATGTCTTCAGGCAAATGCACCTGTAGGCACATTATGAAAGAGAGCATGACGTGTGCTTAGGCAAGAGAATTTGGTGTTGGGGAAGCCTGCAGAAGCATTCCTTTCCACCAAGGAGACGTGGGGCCAAGAAAGCAGCAATGAAAGATCCATTAGCTCTGCTTATTAATATGTGTGTGACCAGAGTTAGATTATCTCAGGTCACAGGTTTTCAGAATTTAATGTTACTTTAAAATATGCAAAATATTGGTCATTCTGCTGAGTATTGCAGCAAGGTTTAGATAAGATGAGAAAATGAAAAGAAACACCATTTGGAACACTGAAGACTTAATAAATGTTAACTCTATAATAGGTTACAGAATTAGACGAAGAGAAGGAAAAGTAAATTTCTATTAACAGGATACCTTACTCAGCTGACCATTCTTTTCCCCCTCCATTACTACATATCCCCTTGTAGAAACAGGAAAAGTGGTGCTAATTATAGTGGAGAGAGGAAAGAGGCAGGGAGAGAAAAGGAGGAAGAAGCCAAAGGAATCAAGTCATGGATAAGGATAAAAGATGAATTCTTCTGAAAACTTCTAACTTTCTTATAGTGGTTGAGGTATAGTTATTTAGAGGGTAACTTCTCTTAAGTGCATTTCAGGTGTGATGTTTTACAATCCCAACCCCCAAGAGGCTTCTTAGAAAATATTTATCTCAACCCAGCAGTCATGATAGCAAACAGTTCTTTCTAGCCTTCGACCCTAAGAGCCACCTCTTGTTGAAGCCCCACCACCCACATCCATCTTTTCATAATGCTTCCAATTAGATAATCTACTGTTGGTCTCACATATCTAGCAAATAATATAATGATCTAGTGCTATGGAAACAGTTTTGATGTTTCCTGCCTCTGTGGCAGGTTCTTTATCTCTTACTCTTTCTTTTTCTCTCTTCCCTCCCTTGTACATTGTGAATTATAATACATACATTTACAGGTTACATGTGTATCTTTTGCCTGTATTTAATGCTCAGTTCTAGGTTAGTATTAGCACTTTCAACAATTATTAGCACACTGTTCCATTCTCTGTATTACCTAACCTATGACTCCCACACATTTGTGATAATTTCCACCTTTGACAAGACCTCCTGATCCATCTTTCACCTAACCTTGGATATTGGTATCATAATATGTGTATATATATAGTAATATGTATATATATACATTTATATATATTTATGTCATGCAATTAAATGCAGTCATTCTATATCTTTTTCCTTCTGGCTAATTTCACTCAACATGATCCTCTCCATGTTCATCCATTTATAGGCAAATTTCATAATTTCATTTTTTCCTAACAGCTGTATAGTATTCCATTCTGTATGTGCCAAACTTTCTTTATCCAGTCATCAGTTCTCGGGCATACTGGTTGTTTCCAGGTTCTGGCTATTGTGAATAGTGCTGCTATGAAAATAAAAGTGCAGAAGGTGTTTCCGCTGTGTGTTTTTGGCTTCCCAGGGTATATTCCCAGGAGTAGTATGGTTGGGTCAAATGGGAGCTCAATTTCTAGTCTTTCGAGGAATGTCCATATTGTTTTCCAAAAGGGCTCTCACCAATCGACATTCCCACCAGCAATGGATGAAAGTCCCCTTTTCCCCGCATCCACGCCAGCACTTCTTGTTCTTGTTCTTTTGAATATGCGCCAGTCTCTGTGGTATGATATATCTCATTGTTGTTTTGATTTGCATCTCTCTGATGATTAATGATGATGAGCATTTTTTCATATGTCTTTTGGCCATTCGAATTTCTCCCTTGTCAAAGTTTCTGTTCATTTCTTCTCCCCATTTTTTGATGGAGTTGGCTGTTTTTTTTCTTGTAAAGTTATACCAGTGCCTGATAGATCCTGGATATTAACCCCCTTTATCAGATGGGTATTAGGTGAATATTCTTTCCTATTCTGTGAACTGTCTTAGTATCTTGGTCACTGTTTCTTTTTTTAGGTGTAGAAGCTTTTTAGTTTCATGTAGTCCCATACATTTATCTTTTCTTCTAGTTGCTTTTCTAGTGGTGTTTCACCTTTGAAGTTGCCTTAATCTTCAATGTCTCAGAGGGTTTTTCCTATATTTTTCTTCAATGTACTTTATGGATTCAAGTATGATATTGAGATCTTTAATCCTTTTGATCTGATTTTTGTGCATGGTGTTAGACAGAGGTCAAAATTCATTTTTTTTACATGTTTCTGCTCAGTTTTCCCAACACCACTTGTTGAAGAGGCTTTCCTTGCTCCATTTCATACTCTTAGCACCTTTATCAAAGATTAAATGATCATGTATTTGAGGATGGGTGTCAGGATACTCAATTCTATTCCATAGGTCCACAGGTCTGTTTTTATTCCAATACCATGCTGTTTTAATTACTACTGCTTTGTAGAACAGTTTGAAGTTGGGGAAGGTGATGCTTCCCATCTTCTTTTTCCCAAGGATTGCTTTAGCTACTGTGGGGGTTTATTGTTCCATACAAATTTCAAGAGTGTCTGGTCAATCGCTTTGAAGAATGTCATGGGTATCCTTATAGGGGCTGCATTGAATCTGTACAGAGCTCTAGGGAGTATTACCATTTTGACAATGTTGATTCTCCTCATCCATGAGCAGGGAATATGTTTCCCATTTCCTTGTGTCCTCTTTTTATCTCTTGGAGCAGTGTCTTGTAGTTTTCTTTGTACAGGACCGTTACACACTTAGTTAAGTTGATTCCTAGGTATTTGATTTTCTGTGGCACAATTGTGAATGGAATTATTTTCTTAATAACCATTTATTCTTTTTCATTATTTGTATATTGGAAAGTCACCGACTTTGGGTGCTAATTATGTATCCTGCCACTCTACTATGTATCTACTGTTTCTAGGAATTTTTTAGGTAGAGAGTTTAGGGTTCTCTAGGTATAATATCATGCCATCTGTTAATAATGATAGCTTGACTTTTTCCTTGCCAATTTGGATGCTCTTAATGTCCTTTTCTTCTCTGATTGCTAATGGCAAGTACTTCCAGTACTATC
>JAJIBD010038584.1:0-80384 GCA_021461705.1 Cryptotis parvus
GGTACACCCGCAGAGCAGAAACCAGCTTTCCCCGTTGGAACCCCCTGCACTCCATGGACCACGAGAGCAACTTCGACCTGAGTCCACCATCCCGATGGAGCCTCGGAGGAGGCCAGAGAAACCCCCACACCTTGCTGGCAGCGATCTGTGTCACAATCCACACTCTGCAGCTGGTAAGATCTCCCCCCAGCATATTAATCCACTCTCCAGCCCACAGATTAATCCAGTCTCCAGCCCAGCTTGTCAGAAACCCAGCCTACAAGGACCCGCCCTGCAGAGACCCGCCCCTTCAGAGGAGAGTATTTCAAACCCAGGAATGCTTGAGCCTCAGACACAGGTACACCCGGCAGAGCAGAAACCAGCTTTCAGCGACTCGCACAGCCGGCCGCGCGATTTACCCTCCAAACTACCACAAATATTCTACCCACCCCTCTGAGAGAGCCCCACAAAGCAATGAGAATATAGTGCCCGCATGGCAGAGCCTGGCAAGCTGTCCGATGCGTGTTCGATATGCCAAACCCAGTAACAAAAATGTTTATTTTCCTGACCCCGAAAGAGCCCTTAATACGGCAGCAGTAAGAAAGGCAAACAAGCAGTGCCTGATAAAATTTCACGGCCGTCCTAGGCTGCCAAAACGAAGAAGGACTAAAATGACTGTCTGTACTTTCAATGCACGCACACTGGCAACGGAAGCATATATTGAGGATCTGATGCTGCAAGCAAGAAAGATCAAGTCACGACATCATTGGTCTGACTGAGACGAGGGAGGCGCCAGTCGCATCATGCTGTATTTGACACCGGAGAAGAATTGTTCCTTGGAACATGTGATGAAAGAGGCGCCGGTGGCATTGGTGTCCTTGTCAACACGAACATGGCTGTCAACATTGATTCATTTGAATGCCTAACAAACCGAATAGGACGATTACACTTGAGGAGATGTGGCCCACTGCCAGCAATTTCTATCTTCATTGTCTATGCACCAACATCCACATACAAAGAAGATGAAATTGAGAAATTCTACATGGAATTGGAGGAGTTCTATAAAAAAGATCACACCTTCTACAAGATCATAGTCGGTGATTTTAATGCCAAGATAGGACCGAGAAGATCGGCTGAAGAACTCCACATCGGGACCCATGGCCTAGAATGGAACGAACAGGGTGAGAGACTATCTGAGTTCATCATGTCCACCAAGACTATTCATGGGAACTCACAGTTTCAGAAGGCTGAAGCGAAACGTTGGACATGGGAATCTCCTGGCGGACAGTTCCACAATGAAATCGACCACATCATCTTCAATCGACGGTTTTGTCTGACCGATGTTGCTGTCGCCCCCAAATTCCAGACAGGATCGACCACCGCCTCCTTCGTGCAAAATTCTACTTCCCGCAACGGGGAGAAAAGGCTGCAAAGTTTAAGAAGAGAACTCCCAGAACGACCACCAACTGGGAACTCTTTAGCACCATTGCGGCAACATGGGAAGATACCATCATTGATGACATCGATGAAGAATACAACCGACTGGTTCAGCACCTCCATGATTGTGCGAAGAATGCCGAGAGAGAGAAAAACACAAAAGGACGCTTTTGTCTTCAGAAACTCTCGAGCTCATTCGCCAACGTGGCAAGGCGCGAGCCTCAGGAGACCAAATGCTAACGCCCAAGCTTGCTAAACAGTGCAGAGAAGCGATAAAAGCAGACCTCAAAGACAGAAGAGCAGAAATACTGGAAGATGCAGCAGAAGCCGGGAAAAGTATTCGCACTGCCCGCCTGTCCTTCGCCAACTATAAGACCAAGATGACTGCCCTCCGACGCCCTGATGGATCTATCACATCTTCCAGAAAGGCAATGGAGAAGATTATCCAGGACTTCTACTCAAATCTTTTTGATAGCCACATCCACCTGCCCACATACCAAATTCCACAGGATGGATACGCCATTCCCAACGCCTCTCCCTTCTGAAATAAGACATGCCATCTCATCGGTAAAGAAGGGAACAGCACCAGGCCCAGACAAAGTCAGACCCGAACATCTGAAGAATCTGCCATCGGTGCTCATCAATACACTAGCTCGGCTCTTCACACGCTACCTGTCCGAATGCAAGGTGCCCTCCCAATGGAAAACCAGCAGGACAGTTCTACTGTTCAAGAAGGGAGACATTCATGACATCGGGCAACTATCGCCCCATCTGCCTGTTGTCTGTCATCTACAAGCTGTTTACACGAGTCATCCTGAACAGGATTAGCAGAACACTAGATGAAGGTCAACCATGCGAGCAAGCAGGTTTCCGGAAAGGATTCAGCACAATCGACCATATCCACACAGTAACCAAGCTCATTGAGGTTTGTAGGGAGTACAAGATGCCGCTCTGTCTCACGCCTCATTGATTTACAGAAAGCCTTTGATTCTGTGGAAACTGAAGCAGTCATCGAAGCCCTAGTCAAACAGGGGTGTTCAAACCCAATACATCAAGATCCTTCGTGGAGCTGTATTATGGATTCACCACCAGGATCTCACCATTCTACAAAGAAGTGATCATTGATGTCAAAAGAGGGGTTCGACAGGGTGATACCATCTCACCAAAACTCTTCAGTGCCACCCTCGAGAACATCATGAGACAATTAGAATGGGAAGGAATGGGAGTGAAGATAGATGGTCGGCAACTACACCACCTCCGCTTCGCTGATGACATCGCTCTAATAACACCAAACATTAGCCAAGCGGCACAAATGCTGGCTGACTTTGACCGAGAATGTGGAAAGGTAGGTCTACAGCTGAATCTGAAGAAAACTATGTTCATGAGAAATGAACTAGTTCCAGAGGCCCCATTCTCTCTCAATGGAACAAACATCTCTGAATGCAGCAGTTATGTGTACCTAGGTCGAGAAGTCAACATGATGAATGACCTAAAACCTGAGCTGCGCAGGAGGAAGAGAGCGGCATGGAATGCCTTCAAAGGCATCGAAGAAATAGCTAAAAGGACAAAGAACCTCCGGCCCCGGGGCACATCTCTTCGACTCCACCGCTTCTCCCTGCATTAACATACGCCTCAGAGACCTGGGCCCTACGAAAAGCAGGATGAGAATGCTATTCGGGTCTCCCAGAGAGGCATCGAAAGAGCTATGCTTGAATATCACGCCTCACTCAAGTGAGAGAAGGAATCCGGAGTTCTGACCTCCGCCGCTATTCCAGAATCAGGGACGCTGTCTCGCTTGCCAAGGCATCGAAAATCAGATGGGCTGGACATGTAATGCGATTTGGAGACAACCGCTGGACTAGAGCCGTAACCGACTGGATCCCACGGGATGTCAAAAGATCACGTGGCCGCCCACCTACAAGATGGTCAGACTTCCTTGTTAAGACCCTGAAGGAACGGTTTGAGGCTCTTCATATTCCTGAATCAACCAGATGCCATTGGGCTACATTGGCACGTGATAGGGTCCAATGGAAATGTTACTGGCGCCCGCCCGAAAGCAAATCGATGAGTAACGGGATTCAAGTGATCAAGTGATCAAGTGATCAAAAAAATTAACAAAAAAGAAGGATGGAAGGAATGTACCTTAGTAATGACTGAACCAATAAGATAGGACAGGAGGTAAGGCCTTGCATGCTGTTGCTTTTAGTTGCGACCCTGGTCTAATTCCCAGCACTGCTTATGGTCTCCTGAGCATTGCTCAGGGCCACTCCTGAGCAAAAATAAATAAATAAAAAAAGAAAAGAAAAAGAAATATCTCCTGGCCACTGGGTGTGGTCCCAAACCAAAGAAAACAGAGTAATGTCTATTTGCAACAAACCCCCACAGAATCAACTTTGCAAAGGATATAAACTACTTATAAATCTAAAACTACAATTCACTATTGAATGGAAGAGGACACCAGAAAACAGGAAAATATTCTATATTCATAAATTGTAAGAACTGACATTGCTAAAAATGATCATCCTACTCAAAGCATTATGCAGATTCAATGAAATACCTATCAAAATCCTTATGACATTCTCCAAGCGGTTAGATGATACTAGTGAAATTGTTTGGAATCATAAAACTCCCTGAATACAGAAAACGTTAGAAAAGAAACGTGTAGGTACTGTATTTCCTGGCTTTAAATTGTACACTCAAAGCTATAGTAATTAAAACTATGTGGGAAGATCCTCAGACCAGGGGAATGATGTGTGGTTTGCTCTGGCTTCTTGCCAGGCTTATGGGTATCAGTTAAAACATGTCTATAACTGTTTACTATGTATAAATGTGAAAGAAATTGGAAAGAGCCTCATGTAAAATTCCTGAATTTTACATAAGGTTCTTCTAATTGTCAAGGGTACTAATGCCAACCTAGAACTGGAGCATGAAATAGAGGCAAAAGGATTCACATGACAACCTTTTAATGTATGTTCTGTAATCCATAGTCTAGAAGGGAAGGAAAAGAGAAAAGAGAGAGAAAGGCAAAGAAATAAAGAACCTGCCATGGAGCAGGGCTGGGTTAGGGGGGAGGGACCGGGGATGTTGTTAGTGGGAGATGGGCACTGGTGGAGGGACGGGTGCTGGAAACACTGTATGACCAAAACCCAAACATGAACTTTTTAATTGTATATCTTGTTATTTGTATATCTCACGGTGGTATAATAAAATACTTAAAAAAAAAATATCAAGCTTGGTTGCTTTGGCGGCCACGCGCTCAAGGGACATGTGGGTCTTGCGTGGGTGGGTCTCTCTCTTCTGGGGCAACTGGCATGGAGGCAGAGGAAAGGGCAGGGCCCAAAACTCCACTCCGAGTCCGGCCAGCATGGTCTCCCCGCTCATGAGAGCAAACCCTTGGAGCAATGTTGGACTCAGCCAGGGGATGGCCGAGCCCCCTTACTGGGAGGTCAGCTCCATGGGTTGCTTCCACATGGGGGCCGCATGAAGTTAAGAAACAATGTTTTCCAATTTTTTTATTTTGCTGAGAATTAGCTATTTGGGGTGTTTTTTTTTGGTTCCATTAAATTTTTAGTAGTGCTTGTTCTATTTTCTTGAGGAATTCAATGGTCACTCAAAAAACAATAGTGCTGTACTCCAGCCCCACCTAGAACTTACAACCCTCATATCCATAACTATTTGCTGCAGGAAAGTTATAACCAGTTCCTCTTCTCTTTAGGGTCATCTTAAAAATACAGATTAACACTATGTGACCGAAACCTCCAAACATGAACAACTTTGTAATTGTATATCTCACGGTAGTATAATAAGATATTAAAAAAAAATCTGGACACACACACACAAAAAGATATTCTACATAAAAAAATACAGATTAAATTTGAGCAACAGTAAAGTGAAGCATGGGCAGGGAAAGGAACCACAACAAAAAATGACTTAAAATGACTTAAAAGTGCCTGTATTAATATAATAAAACCTTTACTAGCCAAATATTATAGTTATATATGTATATATATATATATATATATATATATATATATATATATATGAAGAGCCTCAAACCATTCGTTCAGGTCATGGTAATGAGGTTTATTATTGTTAGTGTTGTTGGCATATCAAATACAAATAGGTAGCTTGCCATATAAATATATATATAAAGTGAGATAGGTTTATCAATAATATATTGAATTATAAATATATGAAATAAATATTTTAGATAATGTCTGGCTTCCAATTTATTTTCCTTAAGAGAAGGTACTGATTACATGACAAACCATAAATTTATGTAGGACAAGCCACAATGTGTAAGGAGAGAGAGAGAGAGAGAGAGAGAGAGAGAGAGAGAGAGAGAGAGAGAGAGAGAGATGGAAAGGAAAAGTACCGCTATAGAGACAGGCTGGGGAGGTAGGAGGGAATTTGGGAACATTGGTGGTGGGAATAGGGCACTGGTGGAGGGACGGGTGCTGGAACACTGTGTGACTAAAACCCAATCATGAACATTTTTTGTAATGGTGGTATAATAAAAAAAGAGAGAAGTATTTAAAACAACATATTCCATATCTGACACAACTTGCTTGCACAGCAAGTTAATGGAGCATCATCTTTTGTTTAATATCATTGGTGTTTACTCAGGTTCAAGGACTATATCAAACCCTTGATTATGTATTACAGTCATAATATCACGAATAACTTCCAGAATCTTTTGAAATCCTTGAGGCATAATTGACATATAATAATATGAACATAAAACTGAATTGAATGTCTTTTTTTAAACTATGATTTCACTTTGAACACCTGGATAGAAACTTTTCTCTAAAGCATTTATAAACAGATTTATAATATGCATTTTGATGGCCACTCTGGTTAGATGTAGCAAACACTGTTAGTTGCCAATAGCTGTGTTAAGGCTCCTGTCTATTTTTTATTTTTTACTTTTTTTGCTTTTTTGGGTCACACCCGGCGATGCTCAGGGGTTACTCCCTGGCTCTGCACTCAGGAATTACTCCTGGCGGTGCTCGGGGGACCATATGGGATGCGGGATTCGAACCCGGCCGGCACAGGCCGGCCGCGTGGCAAACGCCTCTACCCGCTGGGCTATCGCTCCGGCCCCATGGCTCCTGTTTATTTTAAACTGTCCTGAATGTAATGTGAGTCCCCATATACAGATTAAGAGTCTCACTTATTTTGCTTTTGTGTAGGTGGTTATAGTCCTAAATATAGTGCAAAATCTGTAGATAATTTCTGAGAAAGTTTTCCTTCTTGGAAATAAACGGGACCAAGTCACTCCACTGAGGATACAAAGTGAAAAGATGAATCTAGGTAATGATGGTTTTGTTGAGCTGTTAAATTAACTGATCCTGCAACGGAAGGATCAATCATGTGATATTATAAAGGCCTTGTCAAAGCCACTATGCAACAAACCATTTGCATTATACACCAAGGCAGTTCTGATCTTTCTGTGTTCAGCATTTTAGGTATATTTTATATTGCTTGCAACCATATGTATTTTATTCCATGAAGTGAGGAGATAAAGTTTCGTATGAGTAAATTGCTTCTGGAATTTACTAATTTCATAATCAGTAAATTAATAAAGAATTAATAAAGTTTAATTAATAAAGTTTGGAATTAATGAAGTTGGAATTAATAAAGTTTCATATTAGTAAATTGCTTCTACATGTCAAGGAGAATAAATTTTCATATTAATAAATTGCTTCTACATGTCAAGGAGACAGCAGTTTTTGAATGGAGCATGCCTGAGCCTCCCAAGTTCAATCCCAAACTTCACATGGCCTGTGAAGGTCCACTCACAGTAGCCCTAGTGTCCTCTGGAGGACTCCTTCTCAAAGGAAGCAGATGTCAGTGGGGTTGGTGGAGAAGCACTTGTTATCATAAGAAATATGAACTTCTTCCTGTCTACTGCTCTCAACTGTGGCCTCCCAATGTTTTGGTGTTTTCTTCAAGTTGGCTTTCTTCATGGTAGAAAAATATTCTCCTCTCAAACTCTGAAAAATCTGATTTTTTCAAGGGGTTATGTTCAATTCTTATTGATTTAATCTAAGTCATAAGTTCAATATCAAGAACTGAAGAGAGTATATCGTGTCCTAGAAGTTTCTAGGTCCCTTTACTGGAAAAAGATAAATTAAAAGCTAGGGCCCAAATTTGAAGAGCCCACTCAATGGAATGAGAATTATAATACAAAGGGATTTTAAAAATGTGTTTGGGATTTATATTTACTATCCTTTTTTGAAAAAGAATATGAGATGGAGATAGCCAGTGATATTGGGCTCATAAATTACCACAAAACACAATGTTTGGTGAATTATTTGAAAAATAATAATAATAGATGTAGTTGTCTGAGAACCTTTGCTAAGTCCTAGTTTGAACATGTGTGGGCTTGTCTATCTGTTTATTTATAGAACTAGATGTCAAAGCACTCAGAGTGATTTAAAGCAGCTGTTTCAAGAAAAACATCAAGCTTTGCTCTTTAAAAAAATGTTAATGGGAAAATTAAAAAAATATGTGAACTCTTTCAACACCTTTACTTGTCTAAAATTCAAAATTATGGTATAAAAAATAAAGCGACATTCAGTCAAATCCATAGACACGTACTGACAGGGCTGTCATTTGCGCCAGAAAAAAAATGAAGCAAAATTGGCAGAATACACAGTAGATATTTGCAGAGGCATTTGGAATCCACAGACTGTGTTTGGAATTATTCTTGGCACATCATGCTCACGCCTGGTTTAAGTACTTATCATCTTTTAAACTTTTAATGTAATTCACACCTGCTTTGAAACCTGGAAACATGGTCAACTTTTGCCAGATTATTTGGCAAAAATTCTGGCATATTGTACAAAAGTGTAGATTCATTCTTAAAAATCACTGGACATCCAGAATCATTAAAAAATTTGACTTCTGCTTCAGGAAGAATATCAATGTCTCCCCATATCCTTATTATTTTGACCTGAACAGCGACAAATTCAGAATGAGAAGTCCTATACCTTGAATTGACTTGCTCAAGGTTCTCTTCAGAAACATTCTTAGTTAGATGAGACTATCCATGCTGAAAGCTATAATAAATTTGCTACTTTCTCTAAGAAACCCATCCTACAAGCTAATTGCTTTTTATTATAGAACATATTCCCAGATATAACTTCAAAGTTCAGCGAAGTGCAATGTGTATATAAATAAGCTTCTTATGAGAGGGAGGAGGGGGAAACACTGACAATTAATTCTATACTAAGACATATTATTTATGGCTCAAGCATTTAATCTTTTTTCTTTCCATTGTTAGAAAAGACCGATTGGACACTTTAAATAACCACAACAATACTCTATTTAGACAGTAAATAGAAATTTCAAATAATAGAAAACATTGATATATCTGAGGTCAAAAAATGAGGAAGGATAGCCTTTCCTTATGTACTAAAAAATTGGTGTTGGGCTAATGGTTAAGAGCGTAGAGCTACTATACTAACAACAAAAAATAATCCTACTAAAAAAGTGGTGAGAGGAGATGAAGAGACACTTCCTCAACGAAGACGTCTGGATGCCCAGGAAGCATGTAAGAAAGTGATAATCATTATCTTTTAACAGGGAAACATAAATTAAAGACAATGAGATATCATCTCAGACCAGTGAGCATGGTGTTTATCAAAGAGTGGAAACAACCTGTGTCAGCAGGGATGTGTTTTTTTTTATTTTATTATACCACCTTGAGATAAACGATTACAAAGCTCTTCATGATTGGGTTTCAGTCATACAGTCAAACGATTACAAAGTTCTTCATGATTGGTTTCAGTCTTACAGTGTTCCAACACCCAAGCAGGGATGTGTTTTAGGGAACCCTCATTCACTGTTGGTGGGAATATTATCTGGTTCATCCTCTAAGGAAAACTGTAACGGAGATCTGGCCAAGAAATAGGAATAGAACTTTCATATGACCTGGTGATTTTACTTCTTGGTATCTGTTCCCCAAACATAAAACATTAGTTCAAACAAATACATGTGTAACTATGTTCATTGCAGCACTTAGTAAGATAACCTGGACATGGAAACAACTCACATGTCTAAAGGCAGATGAATGGATAAGGGAGTTGTGGTATTGAGGTCTAAGTGCATAATGTAACACTAGGTAGCTGTAAGAAAATATAAAATCTTGTATTTTCTGCAGTTGAATGGAACTGGAGGTATCATGTTAAGTGAAATAAGTCTGAGGGAGAAGGACAAATACTAATGATCTCACTCATTTGTGGTATATAGAGCCCAAAAAAGTGGAGTGTGGTGGGGATAATAGACGCTACTTAATGGTTACAATTGGTTTGGGATTACAAAGCTCAGAATACCAAGTAGTGGGAGAAAGGGCAGAAGACATGGGCTAGAGGCGACATAGAGACATTTGGGCAGGCTCTTGGACACTTTTCGGGTAGTGTGGTGCAGTCATTTTATACATCACTGCATAAACATGGACACGATTGTAATCACATTAGCTCAATTATAATTAAAAAGTTTAATAATATACATAAGAGCTTGAATTTCACTCAGACTTCCTAAGTCCTAGCTCTGACATTTAACAAGGGGAATGCGAACAGATTGCAAACTTTTGTGCCTACAAAGGTTTTCCTTAAAATCCATAAGTGAGGATGATAAATTGCCTGTGTTATAGGGCTGTTGGTGAATTTAATTAATTAACACATATGGAGCACTTAATGCATTAATCTCTAATTTAAGCATTAAATTATTTATGAATTTTCAGATACATTTACTAAAGGAAATTTCATTAGAATTCCAAAAATAACTAAATCAATATGTATTTCCATACTATATCTTTTTGCTTGTGTGGTTCTGGGGACCGAATTCAGGGTCTCATACTCACCTGAGGCATGTATTCTACCACTGAGGCACGTCTTCTGTCTCATACTATAGTTTCATAAATGAAAGTGTTTGCTTTGAAAAGTTAATTAACTGTCTTATTTAAAATGTAAGTTTTTTTTTTTGGCTTTTTTGTCACACCCGGCAATGCTCAGGGGTTTCTCCTGGCTCTGCACTCAGGAATCACTCCTGGCGGTGCGCGGGGGACCATATGGGACGCTGGGGATCGAACCCGGGCCGGCACAGGCCGGCCGCTGCAAGGCAAACGCCCTACCCGCTGGGCTATCGCTCCGCCCCTAAAATGTAAGTATTAAAATAAATAAACAAAATATAAATAGTATACGATTAGTTAAAGGTAATTTAGAATATTGTATTTGTAGTCTCCATGCTATAAGTTATCTTTACATGTATATAATTTGAAGGTTCTATAATTAATTCTTTCTATTCCTTTTATTGCCAGGGTTGCCCACTGTGGTGCCAGAGGTCATGCAAAACTTATTATGGTGTCACGAGTCTCAAGTGTGGTGCTGGAGGTCACTGGCAGTGTAGTTCTAATATGTGCTTAGCAAAGTGGGTTGGTGGCAGGGATCGAATGTGTAGTCTCGTGCCTGAAAATCTGTTACTCTGCCACGGAGCCACATTCCCAGATGCTAGAACTAACTTAACATTTGAGCACATACCATGTGAAAATGGGTTCTAAATGGGTTTGAGAGAGAGGGTGAGAAATTGCGTGCGTGCGTGTGTGTGTGTGTAAAATTATAGGTTAGAACTTCCCCAATCTCTGGAGAGAGGCTGCTGTACAGATTCAAGGCCCCAAAATTAGAAAACAAAATAGAACAACCCCAAGACACATTGTAATCAAAACGGGAAGAACCAAAGAGAGAGACAGACTGCTTTAAAAAAATCAAGAGAGATGAAAACCTCAAATACAAGAGAAATAAAATAAGAATCACAACAGATCTCGCATATGGAACCATATAAGCAAGAAAACAGTGAAGTATCATATTCAAAGTTCTGAATAAAAAAAATTCAATCTATAGTCTACTACCCTTCAAAGTTGTCATGTATATTTGAGAGCTGTGTTACTTATATTTGAGGGAGAGGCAAACAAATTCTCAGAGAAACGAAAACTGGAAACTTTTGCTATAACTAAATCAACCCTGAAAGAATTACTGAAAGGCTGCCTATCAAAAAGCATGTGGCCAATTGCTAAAACAAATATACCATACATAGAAAATGACAAAGTGAATCTTTATGTAAATATTCACTGAATATCAATAGATTGTCATTCTGGATGGCACAGAATGACTGGAACAGAAACAAGATCCATCTCTTTGCTTCTTACAAGAAATACACCTAGGAATCTACCACAAATGTGTGGGAGTCAGAGGTTAGGTAAAACAGAGAAGGGAACAGTGTGCTAATAATTGTCAAAAGTGATAATACCAGCCTAGAAATGAGCATTGAATACAGGCAAAAAGATACATATGATAACCTCTAAATGTAGGTCCTGCAATCCACAGTGTGTAATAGAAGGAAGAGAGAAAGAGAAAGAGAGAAAGAGAGAGAGAGAGAGAGAGGAAGAGAAAGAGAGAAAAGTGATAAAGAACCTACCATAGAGGCAGGCAGGGGATGGGGGAGGGAATTGGGGACATTGGTGGTGGTAAATGGGCACTGATGGAGGGATGGGTGCTGGAACACTGTATGACCGAAACCCAAACATGAACATCTTTGTAATTGTATATCTCACTGTGGTATAATAAAATATAAAAAAGAAAGAAATGCACCAAAATTTATAGCATAAATAAAGTTTCAGAGTGAAGAATATCCACCGTCCCTACTTTAATTCACTAAAGCTTTACAAGCCCTGGCAACAGTTAGGAGGGAAAATAAAATCAAGACAACAATGACATAACTTCTCACACCAGGGAGAATGACACATATCATTTTAAAAAACCTACAATAAAGACCAGCCTGGGTTGGTGGGGATTTGGTGAAAAAGGAGCTCTAATAAAATGCTGATGAGAATGTTGTCTTGTCCAACCGTTATAGGAAAAAATGTATTGAGATTTCTTAGAAAAGTAAGATTAGGGGTGCCACAGAACCTTGCAACTCAACTTTTGGTATCTGCCCTTAGGACACAAAAACATCCAGCCAGTTCATATGCATGCAATTATTGAAGCACTTAGCATAATAGCTAGGATATCCCTTAGGACAGGAAAACATTCAACCAGTTCATATGCATGCAATTATTGAAGTACTTAGCATAATAGCTGGGATATGGAATCAACTAAGGGTCCAATGACAGATGAGTGAATAATGACGATGAGGTATACATATAATGGAATACTATGCAGCTGCAAGAAAAAAAACCATGCATTTGCTGCATATCATGTTAAATGCAGTGAGTCAGAAGAAGGACAAAGACCGAATGATCTCACTTATTTTTGACATATAGAATAACAGGATAAGAGAAAATGCAAGGTAACAAAAAGGGGATACCTAGATTACCCAGGACTCTAGTTTATAGAAACAAGAATGGGGAGAAAAGAAACCACAGGGGAGGCTAAGAAGAGATAGATGGGAGGAAACAGGGGCTAAGGACCATCAGAGATGAATGGAGAGGTGTCATATTTGTATCTCTCTAAGTCACCAAACCAAGAATACTGAAAGCATGAAATCCAAACTACACCAAGCAATCTTATGAAAATGTGACTGTCTGGAGGCAGGCTCCGGGTTGGGAGAGAAGCTATGGACTGTAGTGGAAGGAAGCCAACAGGTGGTGGAATTGGGTTGGAATATTGTATGTCTGAAACTCAACTAAGAATAGCTTTGTAAACAATGGTGTATTGATAAAAATTTTATGTAAATCATATAACTTAATTACACAGAGTAAATGAAAATAAAATACAAAAAAATACTTAATAACAACTTTTAAAATATTTTACTATATTTATCTTGCTTTTATAAATAAATCCTGGAACAGTTGAGAGTAGAATACTCTTTAAATCATGCTATGAGCATTTAGTGATGCAGTTCAAATTGGCCATAGGTGAATATTTATGCCATACAAAAAATCTTATGAATTTGAGTCTTATTCTCCACTTTTTCTCTCCACCATTCTGTATAGTACAATTGGTTACATATTTGTGAGCACACCACTGGCTAAATATCAGAAAAGCTATACAATAATATGAAAATAAGGTAATTAAAAAGTTTTCAGGCAATTAGAAATATTACCATAATACTGTAATTAATGATCAAGAAACAAATGGGAAGTAGAGAAAACACAGGTCATTAGAATTCAGTGAAATATATGTTATAACTGATCTTGATGGGTGTCTATCATTTAGAGTCTTAGAAACTGTATTTATTCTCTTTATCAAAGCCATCTGGTCAACTTATAGTTCACACATGATCTGAAGGGTCTTCTCCATCTCTAAAAGTGAGGGTAGAAGTAATTATTACATTTTGTTAAGGGTGGATCATACGATTTGGGAAAGTACATAGTTTGGAAGAAAGGACTTGTGTTCTGAGTTGATGAAGAAAAGTGGGGAAACTTTATGGAGTTCCTTACCAGCACATTTTTGGCCAAAGACAAGATACTGTATAGTTACCTTCCAAGCAATACATCAACGAACTAAAGGTTATAGCCTTACTGCAAAAAGTTATCATTGGAAACTTGGGTACATAGGTTCATAGGCAACGTAAGAGCCAGGAAAGATGAACTTTAAATTTCATGCTAATGGGACACGTGCCCTACCCTTACCTATATATAATAATAGATTGCATGATCATTTTGTCATAGCAACCCTCACTGGAAGCATATGTAAGAATCAATCCATATGTGCCTGAAGATTTCTGGGCAAATCCATCAAACCAGCAAGAAGATAAAAACAGGTTTTGTAAGTAATCCTGCAATTAAATTACTCGGTCTCCCAAATTTAGACTTTCAATCATTGTCTTTAAGGTAAAAGTGTTGAAAAAAAATGTTTTCAACATAAATCTTTGGGAAAATATAGGAAAACTGAAGGGAATTCAAATTTATTCTTGGGAGTCAAGAGAAGACATCAGAGCAATCTGGTTTAAAAATGAGACATTGGTTGGGGCCGGAGCGATAGCCCAGCGGGTAGGGCGTTTGCCTTGACGTGGCCGGCCTATGCTGGCCTGGGTTCGATCCCGGCATCCCCATATGGTCCCCTGAGCACCGCCAGGAGTAATTCCTGAGTGCAGAGCCAGGAGTAACCCCTGAGCGTCGCCAGGTGTGACCCAAAAAGCAAAAAAAAAAAAGAGAGACATTGGAATTGGGAAGAGTACCATACTCATCAAAATAATATACCAGAACATTCACAGAAACCTGAACAATGAGCACTAAGCCTTTGAAAACCACTGGGCAGGTCCCACAAACCAAAGCAACCAAAAAAAAAAAGATCTCTTATTTTTTTGGAGTGTATTATTTCTAAAAACCAGGGGCTGGAGCAATAGCCCAGCGGGTAGGGCATTTGCCTTGCACGAGGCCTGCCCATGCCGGCCCAGGTTCGATCCCCGGCATCCCATATGGTCCCCCGAGCACCGCCAGGAGTAATTCCTGAGTGCAGAGCCAGGAGAAACCCCTGAGCATCGCCAGGTGTGACCCCCCAAAATAAAGCAAAAAAAAAAAACCCTGTATTTTACATACTTGTTATACTTGCAATCTTCAGGAGTCTGTTGCATAGTTATAAATGGTAATTGTCTGGGAGCACTGGACTCCCGGCCAAATCCAGGAGCAGGGTCCAGGGATCCCCTTCTTCCCCAGGGGATCAGCTTCCGGTGGACAGAGAAAGATGCAAGAATCCAGCAGAGTTTCAAAAGGCTTTATTCACACTTGTTCTTGTATACAATCCAGTAACAGGAAAAGCCCAAACTTTAGGTTCCTAGCTGAGCCCCGCAACATGTAGGTTTAGAATCCTAGGCCAAGATGGCCACTACCACATGCTAAGGCCCAACAGGGAAGAGACAGAAGAGAGGAGGTAAAGGGAAAAGGCGAAAAGGCAAAAGGAGAAAAAGTAAAAGACCAAAAAGCGGAAGGAATAAAGCAGGCTACAGCTTTTATAACTTTTCAGCCCGGACCGCCCACATCAATGGAAAGCAGTTAGGGTCATTCCCCCTCAGGTAACTTCTCCCAGGACCCCACCTAGTCCCATTGAAATGTTAATATTGCCCCAGCCAAGAGCTGCCTTGGCAGTGTTCCTGCAGGCTCTATGTAGAGTAGGGGAAGGACACGCATCTGTACCAAAGGATATTCTACAGTCAGGTATATATTTCTCCAGGCCTTCACACGATTCTCGTCTTTACGTCATAGTTGTTTTGTATATTAGTCCTTATTTATTTTTTATTATACCACCGTGAGATATACAATTACAAAGATGTTCATAATTGGTCTCCATCATACAGTGTTCCAGCCCCCCATCCCTCCACCAGTACCCCATTCTCATACCAATCCCTCCCACCCACCCCCCAGCCTGCCTCGATAATAGGCCCCTTTTTCTTTCTCTCTCTCCTTCTCTGTCTCTGTATTTTTCTCTCTCTTCTCTTACACATTGTGGCTTGCCCTACAGATATTTAAGATTGAACATGTAAGTCTCTATGTGTACATTCAATGGTGAGTTCTAGTCTGACATTCCCATTCCCCATCAGTCACCCCAGTTTGTTACACCTACAATGATCATTACAGTGTATATATGGGTAAGATCCTGGGAAAGACCTGGTCCTACCAGACTTGGAGTGAGGATCGGGGCCTCTCCCCATCCCTTCCATCTCCATGCCCCAGAAGGTGTGGCTATGAGCAGGCAGCCACCAGGACCAGCAAAGCCGGATCATCTATGGACCAGACCCACAGCTGTGCAGGTGCGTGGCCACTATGTGGCCGGGTGACAGACTTAAATAATAATCAAGTATATTAGCCTTTAGACTTATTAGAGAGCCACGCTTGCTTGCTTGGGGGCAAACAGCATTTCTCTCTGGTCTAATTACTTAAAGATCCAACGTGGCCAGGTAAATATACTTGTAAGATCTATCTAGTCCCACAATGATTGTGGTAGCATGAGAGAAAATATTTATATCAGCTAACACAGAATACAAGGTAAGATATACAGCCACAAAAACTGTTTTCTTGCCCCTATATCTACAAAGTACCCTGCAAGATGTAACTCCAGGCAAGGTGCAAAGGCTCTGGGCAACAGTGTACTGCAACAGTTGATTACCTAGAAATTTTATCGCTATTATAATTTCTGATGAAATTTAGAATTAAAGAGCTGCTTCATAAAAGCATATCATTTGTAATGGTAAAATATTTGCCCAAAGTACATTCTATGGTTATTTCTTCCCTGTGAAATTTAGATAGCATTTTACTATAGCTATAGTTTTAAGATTTTTTTTTTTTGTAGAGCCAAAAAAGTTTATTTGCACTGTCTCTGGCCCACAGATGTACTAAATATGTGAAACTCTAGAGTGATGCTTTCCTTAAAGGCTGAAGTCAGAACTGTTCAGTAACAGTATATATATATTCTTTTTGACATTTTAATAGCATATTTCCTCAAATGTTTCTACAGAAGTAGAACAATTAGACTAACTATTTCTGTGACTGGGAAATGGATGGATGTTAGAATACTGAACTGGTGTGAGAAGAACTAATCACCAAGTTTAAACGTTTAATGCTACAGTGAGATATTCATTGACTGTCCCTTGTTTAAAAAGAGGTAATAGTAATAGTTCTACTTTCTTTATAGTATTATTATGAGAATTGAGATAGTTAAATTGAAATATCTTATGAGAATTGAGATAGTTAAATTGAAATATCTTATGTCAAGGAATATACATATTGATCTGTGTATTTCTATACACAAGAAGACCTTAACAGAATAAAATATCTAGGATCTGCTGACATTTTTAATTGATTTTTCACACAAAGAGATTTGTAAATATATTAAAACACAGCACCACAGAATTTTAATATATATATATATATATTTGTATATATATTAAAACACAGCACCATGGAATATTTACTTATTTCTTAACTTTGTGGGGTCTGAGGACCACACCTGCAGTGCTGGGGAACTACTCTTTGCTATTGACCTCCAGAGGGACCCGCATGTTCCTTTCTTTTCTGTAAGTATGGAGGAAACAAGTCAAGCCTCCCATGAGTATCAGGGCTACTACCCTCAGTACAATAATACTGTGAACATGCTGGACAAATCCTTAACCTTACTATTTTACACCACGGCTCCTTTTGACTTGCAATTATAAAATCAACTTATTTGTACTTCATATTTTTCAGAGAAACCAGATTTGTGTACAGTGATTGAGCCATTTGCTGATTTTCAGTAAGAAAACTATCCGACAGCCCTACCTCCATCCTTCTGCTTTATTCTCCGAAAGGTTTGCGAATTCATTATCACACTTTGGACACTCATCCTTCATGACTTTTGACCAGAATCACCTTATTTATTTTAAAAGTTTCTCTACTTTTAAAAAATTATTATTTTCTTTTTGGGTCACACCCAGCAATGCTCAGGGGTTACTTCTGGCTCTGCACTCAGGAATTACTCCTGGCGGTGCTTAGGTGACCATATGGGATGCCAACCCAGGTCGGCTGTATGCAAGGCAAACGCCCTACCCGCTGGACTACCGCTCCGGTCCCAAAAGTTTCTCTACTTTTGAACAGCTAAAAAGTACAAAGCAGAGGAAGAGGCGGTCTCCCAGTTGTCCAAAGCGGTAACATTTTTTTTTTCGCTTTTTGTGTCACACCCGGCAATGCTCAGGGGTTACTCCTGGCTCTGCGCTCAGGAATTACTCCTGGGGGGTGCTCAGGGGACCATATGGGATGCCGGGATCGAACCCAGCTTGGCCGTATGCAAGGCAAACACCCTACCCGCAGTGCTATCGCTCCGGGTCCCTAAAGCGTTAACATTTTTACTGTTAACAGTTCTTCATAAATTCCTTCCTTTCTGTTCTACGTATGTTTGTTATTGAGATAATATCTATTATACGCAAGCCATTTAAATGTCAACATTTAAATTTCTTTTTCTGGAGATGATAACAATCTATGGCTTTTGTAATAATCTTTGAAAAGTAATAGGACACAAATGTCCAAAGCAGAAAAGGAAAAGTACACATAATCTAGGGAACAGTTTGGTGTATTCTAGCATTTTTACATTCATTAACACAAACAAACAACGCAGTGGCTTATTGCCAGGCAGGGGGTGCTCGGGCAGGGCCGCGGGCTAGCTCGGGTCGGCCGCCGAGATCAGCACTCCTCTTCCTGGACAGAGGTAGCGAGAGCGAATCTTCCTCTCTGGCCTCCTAATTCTAAACCGCTTTGCACGTGGCTCTTTTCCTTCCCCATCTTCAAGGACACCTTTCCACATTTCAACGAGTTCCCCTTGATGCTTTCTGACAGTCCGATTTCTGCTTTTCCAGGCTTCCACTCGCCCCGCCATCAGGGAAGGCTGCGGGCTGCAAGCGTCAAAGGGACCTTTCAGCCGAGCCCTTTGTCCCGCGCCAGGGACGGGAGTGCCCTGCGGGGAGTCACTCGGAGGCGGCGGGTGACAGACACCCGGAAAGGCCTTCCCGGGCGACTCCCGGGGTGCAGGGGTGGCCGCGGCGGCGGCAGCTCCGAGACAAAGTCACCTCCTCCTCCCTCTCCGGCTGGCAGCGTCAGCGCGCGCCGTGCCCGCAGACTCGGGGTGGGGTGGGGGTAGAGCGATCCTCCACGTCCTGCAATTCCCGGGGGACGCTTCCTCGCGGGCCAAGAGGCAGCTAGGCCCCAGGCTTGCTTTCTGTCCTCCGGGAGGTCGCGCGTGGCCGCCGTCACCGCACGGACAGCTGAGCGCTCGCTCCTGCCGGCCGCTTTGCGAGCTGGGGGAAGTGCGTCCCTTCTCGCTCGCCTTCAGCCGGGGACCGCACTACCGCGACTCCGGCCGGAGGGGACGGGCGCGCACGTGCGGGCCCCTGCTGGCGCCTGGCGCCCGGAGCTCCCGGGCCACCGCGCTCAGACGCCCGAGCGGTGCCCTCGGTTCCCCTCGGGGCGCGCACGGGCGCCGGGAGCCGCCGCGTAACGGCCGGAGGCAGCCGACACGCCCCCCGGCTCCCCGCACTTGGCGCAGGCCGCCGCGGCTGCAAGAGCGCGCCAGGCGCTGCAGCGCTTCCTCCGCGGGTGACAGCGGGGTCGGAGCACCTCCGGGTCCCAGTCCCGGGCTGGAGGGGCGGTGCGGGGTGGGGCGGGGCGCGAGCGCGCAGGGCGGGGCGAGCGGGGCTCGCGGAGGCAACGCGGCCACGAGCCTGGAGGTAGGGGGAGACAGAGGCAGGCAGAGGCGGGCCGGCCGCCTGCGGCTCTGAGCCCTTCGAGCGACGTAGCTGAGCTCCGGGTACCCCCGCCTCTGCCCCAGCTTTTGGAAAACTTTTTATTTCCTACCCCCTCCTCTCCGAGGGGGTGCATGCGAGAATCGGAGCCGTCGGCCGGCTCCCTGCAGCGGCGACTCCGGGGGACAGGCGGACTCCACGGCCGCGCTCTCGCGCCGCGTCTGCCCACCTGCCCACCGCTCCCCAGAGCCGCGAAAGGGCACGGGCCGCGCGGGCACCAGCGCCGGGAACTCTCCCCGCCACCGCTCGGAGCCGCCTGGACGCAACTTAAACTTGATTGTTCTCGCGCAGCCCCGGCACCCGCGGCTGCTGCTGCTGCTGCTGCTGCTGCTGCCGCCGCCTCCTCTGTCGCCTTACAAAGGGACGCAGGGGAAAGAGGCGACAGAGGCGGCGGGCACCGGCGCCAGCGTGCTGGGGCGCGGGCCTGCTAGCAGGCAGGCAGACAAAAGGAAAAACTGTCTTTGCTCTCCGAACCCGAGCAGCCGCCGCAACTGCCCCCGGGCCGGCCCGGCTCTCGGCTCCCGCGTCCTCCCGGCGGGGCCGTCCCCGCAGTGCTCCGGGATCCGGCGAGCCTTCGGGGCGCGCCTCGCTGCTGCTGGTCGAGTCTCCAGCGATAATAAATGATAGAGGATACAATGACTTTGCTGTCTCTGCTGGGTCGCATCATGCGCTACTTCTTGCTGAGACCCGAGACGCTCTTCCTGCTGTGCATCAGCTTGGCGCTGTGGAGTTACTTCTTTCACACGGACGAGGTGAAGACCATCGTCAAGTCCAGCCGGGACGCAGTGAAGATGGTGAAGGGCAAGGTGGCCGAGATCATGCAAAATGATCGGCTGGGGGCTCGACGTGCTGGAGGCCGAGTTCTCCAAGACCTGGGAGTTCAAGAGCCACAACGTGGCGGTGTATTCCATCCAGGGCCGGCGGGACCACATGGAGGACCGCTTCGAAGTTCTTACCGACCTGGTGAACAAGACGCACCCATCCATCTTCGGGATCTTCGACGGGCATGGGGGCGAGGTAGGATTTTGCTGTGCGTGGATGTGTTTGTGTGTGTGTGTGTGTGTGTGAGAGAGAGAGACAGAGAGACAGAGAGACAGAGACAGAGAGAGAGACAGAGAGATAGAGAGAGACAGAGACAGAGAGACAGAGAGACAGAGACAGAGTAACAGCACCTGGGCACTTGTGCGCTGCAGGCTAGGAAAAGGGCGTAAGGGACGTATTGAAGAACCGGGACCAGGCTGGACCGATGAAGCCAGTGGGTCTGGATGTCTAGATGCTCCCCGACGGTCGAAACAGACCTAGATCCAGACCTCTTGAGATGGAAGGCTCTTTTTAGGCTGAGGAAGGGTCGGCTTAAGCCTGTTCCCGGGCTTATCATTGATGAGGTTGTGAACCCAGCCAATGACTGTGATGGTTTTGCGGGTAGAGCGCACGGGTTGTGTCCCCGCAGTGAACTTCTGGCGCTGGGCGGGTAGGGGGCGGAGGGGCTCAGAGCCCCTGCTCCAGGGTGTGAGGTCATGCTAGGCACAAAGGGCAGGAATGGACTCTGATGCCTGGCTGGGGTGAGTGGGGGGTGGGGGGGGGGGGGAAGAGACCAAGTCTGCGAGATCAGTGAGGGAGAAGGAAGTTGTGATTCCTTCGCATTGTCTTCGCCCTCCGGAAGGAACCCAGAGGGCAGCCAGGGTTTTTTCTTCTCAGGTCTATTAACTTTGGGAATGCATCAGGCCAGCTCACTGGAGCGCTTCCTGGGCCTCTTGCTTTTTGCTGGGTCTTGGCGCTCCAGGTGATGATGCCTCTGGCCTTTGCAGAGGTCTGGTGCAGCGTGAGGTGCCTTCTCTGTCCAGCGCCCTAGCGGGTGTGGGGTACAGACGGTCTTATATAGGATGTATCTAGCAGGGAGCAAGAGAATAGGTTAGGCGCTGGTTGCTCTACAGCTCCTGTGCTGTACCCCCACTGTGCATCGGGGCGCTGGGAGGTGAAGGTACGGGCTGGCTGTGTTCTTTGGGCATGGACTGGTATAAAATGAACGCAAATGTCGCTCAGCCCTCCTCGTTCTCTGGTTATAGCTGTTTTATTGCTGCACGCCCACCCCCATCGCCATTTCCCTCCCCCAGCCGAGTTTCCAACTTCCCCCTCCCACCCTCATTACTCTTCTTAGACCCTATTGGTCTATGGGTGCTCTGCAAGAGGTCTCATGATCTTTGCTTTATTGGGGAGGGTTTCCAAAGGGCAGACCAGATGCCGGCTCCTGGCAATATCAGCCCTGGGTATGGGGTGTTTGGCCTTATTTTGGGTCAACATGAAGAAAGTTTTTCATAGGTTTCTCACCTGTGAGCTCTCCCTACTGTAGACAATTCATCCCTCCCTCCGTGCTTCTCTCTTAAGATGAGTGAATTTCCCTGCCCGTGGAACCAGCTTGGTCAGGAATAAAAACACCGAGCTTGAAATCGTCTTTGGTAGAACTGAAATCAAAGTTTGCCGTTTTTCATTTGCCCTAGCCGTGTGTTCTGTGTTCTGCGTCGCAAAAGGGGGGTTCTTAGCAGCTGTAATTCTGTAATCTGTTGTGAACCTTGATGTTCATTTCGTCTGTCACAGGGCAGGGGAAGGAAGCAAAATTAAATAAGGGACGAGATGTGAGTGCTTTTGTAAAAACATGCCCACATGGCAAGCTTGCCAGAATAATGATTGGTTTGTTTTCTTGGCTTCAAATTGTCACTATTTTCATTGTATGTTATAAATTAGTTAATAAAGCTGATGGTTAGCATATATTATTACATTACATTTGTTGATGGGCCGTAATCTGGTCTTAGAAAGCAGTTTCATCTTTAACTGAGAGGTTTAGTTGTAATATTAATATTGTAAAACTTTGTGTTTGTATAGGTTTGTTATATGGACATGCTTCGAGCCTGCGTGTATAGGCTAAGGGGCATTTAAGTTTTTTTCTTTTTATTTGATGTAAAACCAAAAAGTTTAGGCCCAAGCAGATTTCAGGTTGAAAAGTTCGCAGTACTATCTTCTGGAAAATGTTCTATACAAAAGGAATATGGTAAACATTTTATTTGACAAAATGTCAGCATTTTCATTAAAATTTAAAATAATTGTGGCTAAAGAGATAGTACAGGAGGTAAGGTGCTTGCCTTGTTTCATCTCTGGTACGGAATATGATCCCACACCCCTCCCCCATAAAAATGATCATTAGCTAAACTATGAAATGAGTTTCATCGTGTTCACAGTGAAAAGCCTGCTTTTGCAAAAGTAATTAATATTGTCAGTATTCTTAAAGACAGATTAATTGGGGTCGGAGCCACAGTACAGCAGGTAGGGCGTTTGCCTTACACGCAACTGACCTGGGTTCGATGCCTGGCATCCCTTATGGTCCTCCGAGCACCGCCAGGAGTAATTTCTGGGTGCAGAGTCAGGAATAATCCTTGAGCTTCACTGGGTATGACCCAAAAAGCCAAAAAAAAAAAAAAGGAATAATTGTTCTAATTATAAACTCATACTATACAAAACTAGTTCATTTTGACTTTGTTTTAGGGAAAAACAAAGTACTTTTTAAGAAAGAAAGTTTTTTTTAATTTTTGTAATAATAATTAATATTAGCTAGTTTTCTCTTTTTATGTAAAGAAAAATCTCATTTTTAATTGCCTTTTGTTTGTTTAGAACCTTTTCATTTACCAGAGGAGGGTGCTACGGGTTTGATATAAATATATAATATTATGTATGTTACATATATGGTAGCTATCTCCTTTTATAAGAGGAAGTTTTTCCATGAACTATTATTTATACATATGGTAGTGTAGAGTGGTATAAAACATAGGTATAATAAGTGAAAATATTGAGTTTAATTTTATGTCTAATAATTTTAATTAACCTGGTAAAGCATCAGCGCTCAGGGAAGCTATAGTCTTAGGGTCTTTTAGTTACAGACATTTCCTAAGCTGCCTTAAATATCCCTATCATCACCATTTTGTAGATGAGCTGTTTATGACTGGAGAAATTATGACTTTTACTAAGCAGTATGGCTAGTTCAAGGCCTTCACGTCGATGATCTTTATATTTACAGCTGGGACACATTAGTTGCATATTTACCTAGAGAAATAACACACTAGTATATAAAGGTCAATGAAACATGATTCCTTGGAGCCAGAGCGGTAGCAGAGTGGGTAGGGTGTTTGCCTTGCATGCAGTCGACCGGGTTCGATCCCCGGCATCTCATCAAGTCTCCCCTGAGCACTGCCAGGAGTAATTCCTGAGTATTGAGCCAGGAGTAACCCCTGAGCGTTGCTGGGTGTGACCCAAAAACTTAAAAAAAAAAAAAAAAACATGATTCCTGTCTTCAGAAGTCACTACATAGCAAGAGAACTGTAGACTCCAAATTACTGTCATGATGTTCTATTGGATGTTATAGGAACATAGAAGGGCAACTTGAAGTAAATTTTAGTGCACGGTTAAAGTGTAGACTTTGGTTTGAGATGTTGCTTAATTCTCTGTTGTCCCTTACATTAGCTGTGACCTTGAGCAAGTGGCTTCAGCAATTTTACCTGGGAATCTTTCATCTGAAAAAGAGGTGTAATAATGCGTAAGGAGCATCTTCATGTTGTACTATATCCTATCATGAAAAATGCTTAATAGGATATGATAGAAGAAAACACAGAGATTAAGAAGTCTGCACCATTTGGGCAACAATAAGGAGAGATAGATTCTACATGGGAAAATCACAATTTTAATATCCAGAAAGTTGCTGACTGCGTAATTTATTGGGTAGATGCCCCAATCTCTTTGTTCTAATTTCTGGTAAATTATTAATCAGACATCTAGGTAGTTTAGCATTGGGAAAGGATCATGGCTTCAGATGCAATGTTTCTGATTAGGGGAGGGAATTTTTTCTATGATTAACTAAAAGGTTGGTCTTCTGATTTGTAGATCAGATGTTTATTGGTTAGGCTGACATGAGTTTGTTCTCATGAGTTTATTCAACTGTGTGGGTTTTTTGGGGGTGCATTAGTTGGGCCACATTCAGCTCTTCTCAGGGGCTATTCCTGGCTCTGTGCTCAGGGCTTACTCTGGTGGGGTGGTGCTCCAGTGACCATATTTGGTGCTAGTGCTCAGGATTGAACCAAAGATGTCAGCTTGCAAGGCAAGCATCTAAACGGCTGTACTCTCTCTATGGCGCTCAGTTGTGTAGGTTTGAAAGTCTCTGTATTTATTATGCTGATTCTGGATAGCTGTGACTTCCAGATTTCAGAAAAGATTAAAGAGCCTTGTCTAGGTGATGCCCATGGGGTGTTGAAATACTTGAACTAACATAGGTACGCACTTGCCTTTATGTGTCTGTCTAGAGGTATGGCAGTGCTGTTTGCTGTCTAGGTTGTAAAAAGTTAAAAAATATGTAGCTCAGAAAAAACAACTATTAATTGATATGGAAAGGTTATTTTAAACTAAAAAGCTATCTAGGAAAATGGTTAATACTTAGCTGTGATTTTTATTCACAGGAAAAAGGTAGGTTTTACTAAATTATTGTATTACCTAGAAGAAACATCATTAGTCCTTTGAGGCAACTTTTCGAAGTGCTTATAGCTAAAACCTATTTAGAAGAATGAATTATTGTGCTTTCCAGATGCTTGTGGACATTATTGATAATAGATCATATATTATTGTTTCATACAGTTGACACACACCTTCGACAGTGGCTTAAGCTTAAAGTTTCACATTTCACATGAAAGATGCTCTTCATTTGCTTTTCAGGGGCTGGCAGATTCGAGGATCAGCATTTCTTAGAAGTGCAGAAGAGAAACTGCTTATGGATGGTTGCCCAAAGGATTTACACAGTATAGTTCTTTAGATTCGTGGCCGTTAACTTGCATTGAGTCATGTTTCCCCTTGAGAATGTTATGAAACATTCTTGACTTCCAGAAAAACTGACATGTACCCCAAATTTTGCTTATGATTTCTAATATAAGTGGTTCTGAATTTTAGGTTAGTCTAGATAAAACAAAATCTGTTTCTGATAAAGCTCATAAACCGGTGTTCCTAGGACTCCTGCTTTTGCGTAACTGCCTCCTTATCCATCATTTGTATTCACTGACTTACGTGCTGGCCATGGGCAATGCTATTGGTCAAGATTAATTGTCTTCTAAGGCACACCGGACTTTGTACCAATCGAGTACAAAGTTGAAGCTTTTTTTCTCTTACTTTAAGGATGCTGCAACCTGTAACCAACTGGGTAGACCTGTATTTGTTGGCTGCTAGAAGTGCAGAGCTGAATCTCCGATCTGCCTCTAGCAAATGTGCAGAATTTTATAGCATACATTCATTTGGTTCCACGGACTTCACTCGCAGGACACGCCATCTTTTCTACATTCTGCCACATCCTTTTCTCCATTCGGCATTTCTCTTGATAGGATATAGTACAACATGAGGTTGCTCCAATGCATGAGGATGCATTATTACACTTCTTTTTCAGATGAAAGATCCCCAGGTAAAACTACTGACGCAGCCTGCTCAAGGTCACAGCTAATGTAAGGCACAACAGAGAGTCAAGCAAAATCTCAAGCCAAAGCGTCCACTTGAGCTATGCAGTAAACCGCATCTTCAGGATATCTGCCTGTGTTCTCATAACCTTCTGTAGAACATCATGACAGTAATTTTCCCCCTTCCTTTTGGGTCACACCCAGCAATGCTCAGGGGTTACTCCTGACTCTGTGCAATTACTCCTGGCGGTGCTCAGGTACCATATGGGATGACGGGAATCAAACCCAGGTCGGCTGCATGCAAGGCAAATGCCCTCCCTGCTGTGCTATCGCTCTGGCCCCCATGACAGTAATTTTGGGTCTCCAGATTTCTCTCTTACTGTGCGGTAACATCTGAAAGCAGGAATCATTAACCTTTATACCCTACTGTGTTATTTCTCTAGATAAATATGCCTCAATTGTTAAATGTGAAGATCACCAAACTGAAGGCCTTGAACTAGCTATACAGCCTTATAAAAGTTATAATTTCTCAAGTCATAAACAGTGCCTGTAACGCCCCACCCCTGTTCCTGTCACCTTTGGCCCAACCTTCCTTCAGCCCCTCCCTTGCCCTGCCTGCTTGTTGACTGACAGTTACGGTTTTGGTCATACTGTTCCCTTCCTTACCCACCACCCATGTGATCTGGATCCTCTACTTATTTTCTATGTCATGTGTCCCATGTTCTTGTGATATGTGGTGTGGTTCTTAAAATAGCTCTATATTTGCAGTTCTTTTCATTCTATATAAAATTCTTATAGATTTGTTGTTGATTTACAGTATTAAGCCAGTGTGGGGGATAGCTTTACTTCTGAATGTGTGCATATTCCACGCTCTACTTCTAAAGTCATTTACACAATCAAGTTGGCCCTCCCTTTTTGGTAATCATATTTTTCTGAGTGTAAAATTGATTTTTGTGTGTTTCAGTCGTTTATTTGCTTTATTTATATTTTACATCTGAGTGAGTGAGACCATCTGGTTGTTGCCTTTTACTTTCTGACCTTCTTTGCTTAGCATAATCACCTCGCCTCAATTTCCATACGTATGCAGAGGTAATATTTCACATTTTAATCACTGAATAGTATCTTTTGCACATTTATTTGACAACTTCTTTATTCATTCATTCCTTGTAGGACATTTAGGTGTATCTGTGGTAGATCTTGACTTTAGGACAGATTTGACTTTAGGATACATATGTAGGGTTATGTATGTTTTTGCCTACTTTTGGAGGATCAAAACAATTTCTTAGTATGTAAATTGCTGCTAATTTAAACAGAGAAACAGCAACAAAATATCATTTCCGCATTTGTTTATAATGCTAAGTTGGCATGTTCGGTTTGAGAGGATGTAAGTCTATAGACTAAAATAGAAGATGTTGTATTCGCACTCCAGAGAGCTACTTCATATATTATTCTTCAAGTCACTGCCAATACAAGCCTGCGTTTTGGTAGTGGCTAATTCTAATCCGTTTTTAATATAAACCTTCATAGCTAAAGTTTAAATAAAGGATGCAATTAACTATATTTTACAGCCTTCTTTTATAGTTCTATTCCCATACTGAAAACCTCAAAATGTTTCATAGCATATCATTTTTTTAAATTTATTTATTGTTCATTAATATTTTAACTTTATTTAGACACTGTGATTTACAAAGCTGTTCACAATACAGTTGTTTCAGGAAGTCAGTGTTCCGACATCAGTCCCACCACCAGTGTGCCCTGACCGCCACCAGAGTCCCTAGGTCCCCACTCCCTCTGTGCCCGCCTCCCTTAGCAAGCACTAATGGATTTATTTTATATTAAAATACGTGCTCTTATGGCTATAGTACATGTACTCTTTTAAGTTGATATTCTTTCAATGAAATTTAGTCTGGGTTCTATAAATGTATGTTTCAAAAAAATTTAGAAAAGACTGGGCCCCCTGGAATGAACCCAGAGCCACGGCAGAACCTGGCAAGCTACCTGTGGTGTATTCGATATGCCAAAAACAGTAACAATAATGGACCTCATTCCCAACGAATGGAGATGTTACTGGTGCCCGCTCAAGCAAATCAATGAACAACGGGAAGACATGTGGCAAGTGATACCATGAGGAAATGGTGGAGTGAGCCTGAGACACTGGTGGGGGAGATTGGTGTGATATGCAGTTATAAAACAACAACATCATTACTGGAGGGGAGATTGGTGTGATATGCAGTTATAAAACAACAACATCATTACTGGAGGGGAGATTGGTGTGATATGCACTTATAAAACAATAACATCATTACTGTTGTAAACTAAAGAACTCAATTATGGTTAAAATTAAAGTTTCTTTACATTTGAGAAAGGGGTCTGGGACTCTTATAGCTGCATCTGTCTGGCCACGCCGAGAGGGCTTCACTCACACACTAGCTGCTGCCCAGGACTCTGTATCCTGGGACACCAGGACACACTCTTTGACAAGGCAGAGGAAGACGCAAGTGCCCTGACTGGTTCCACTGCACAGGGGTGACCAGAGGGCCAAGAATGTTTAGGCAAGGGGCCAGAGCGATAACACAGCCGAGAGGGCATTTGCCTTGCAAGCAGCTGACCCGGGTTCTATTTCCGGCATCCAGTATGGTTCCATGAGCATGGCCAGGAGTAATTCTTGTGTGCAGAGCCAGGAGTAACCCCTGAGCTATGGTTCAGGAGTTACTAGGAGTGGACAAAAAGACCAAAATAAAAATAATGTTTAGGCAAGCCAATTTAGTATGGCCTGAAGGCCTGAAAGATGACTTCCTCCTTGTAAAGTCCCAAGTAAGTGTCCCAGGCTTTCCCGGGAAATCTCACCTTCCCTTTGTTCAAAAAGTTGTCCAGAATTTTTAATTGTGAAACCAAAATGAAATGAAAAATTGACGTCCCCCAAACACAGTAATTTGTAGATTTTGCCCTCGTGCTCTGGGAAACTCCCCCTCCCCTTCTGTGTATAGTGCGATGAGGACCCAGTCTTGCAGGGCCTCTGCGATCTCTAGCTTTCCTGGAGAGCGGGGAGCGGGTTGGGAGTGAAGCCTGTTATTGTTAAAGTCTTCATCCTGAAAATTAATTACATCTCTAAAATATGTTATTATTAACAGGGCATTTAAATGTTGGCGTCCTGAAAGTATTGTTGAATTAAAGAGAATATGCATTCTGTCTGTCTGTCTGTCTGTCTGTCTGCCTGCCTGCCTACCTATCTATCTTGCTATTTATTTATTTATCTATTTATTTGTCTGCTTATTTATTTATTTCTCCACCTCTCTATTTATTTATTTATTTATTTATTTAGGCTTTTTGGGTCACACCCAGCAACACTCAGGGGTTGCTCCTGTCTTTGCACTCGGGAATTACTCCTGACCATGCTGGGGTGGGGGGGGTGGTACCATATGGGATGTCACTGACCTAACCCAACTTGGCCATGTGCAAGGCAACCGCCCTACCTGCTGTCCTATTGCTCCAGCCCGAGAATATGCATTATAAAGATAAAGTACAAGACATTTCCACCCTCTTTATTTCTAGAAGATGAGGGAGCTCCTATCTGGTATGTGGAGTCATCAAAGGGCCCCCAACTGTCTGCTCCCTAAATGGGCACCTGAGGTTCTACAATCACTTGGAAGGGTTTCTTTTTTTCCTTACTTTGTATCACTTGTATCACTTGTCTTCTCCTTGTTCATCAATTTGCTCAAGCAAGCGGGTGCCAGTAACGTCTCCATTCATTGGGAATGAGGTTCATTATTGTTACTGTTTTTGGCATATCATATACACCACGGGTAGCTTGCCAGGCTCTGCCATGGCTCTGGGTTCATCCCAGGTGGCTCCAGTCTTTTTTATGTCAGACCATCAACCATCCAGGGCCCACAGGGCAGAGCCCTGGGAGTAGACAAGCCTGTCTCCTGTCTGCCACCTGCTGACCCAGCCATGTACTGCAGATACACCTGCAACACCTCGAGAGTCAGGTACAAAAGTGAAATGCATCATAGCAGTAGGGTGTATTTCCAGGACATAGACTTCACCATCCCGTTCATCATGATTTCCCTTTTGGTTCTGCATCTGCTTGAACAGCTGACAGATAATCTATGCATCTTGGTTGTTAAATTAAAGACCAGTTATCTGTTAGTCATACTGTCAGTAAGCCTGTGTCATCCTGGAGAAGTAGATACTTATTTGCATTTGCTTTTCAATGTTAATAGTCCAGGGTTTTGGAATCACTACTATAAATGTGTAGTGATTTAGTGCTCTTTATCAGTAAATCTAGAAATCTGAGATTATGTTATTATATTTTCAATAGAACAGTCAGTTTGACACTACTCTAATAGTTTTCGATTTTTTCAAAAACTATATCTTTCTCTTTTGTAAGTATATCTATTAAAAATTAAAAATTAATGACATGGAAAATTCTATGCTAATATATTTTAAAATGAACATGGAATAGATCAATTATATAGGATTACAAATAATATATGTTAGTAAGAGTGAGAAGAGAATTAAGAAAACTTCAAGGTAAAATAAAAATAGGCCTAAAAAAGTATAAAAATGTGTTTTTTCTTAAAAAAAGGGAATATTGGCCCTATGTTAGAAAATATTACATTATAGGTAATGCTTAAGTTCTGCATTAATAGGTAAAAAATTTTAATAAAAGTCTTTATAGATGTAATAAAATCCCTGAGTAGATAGAATATTAAGTATAAATAAAGCATTAATTCATTATTGAAAAAGTATAAAATCCCTTAGCAAACTAGGAATAATCAGACCTTTCTTAATCTTGTAGAGGGCGCTCATTAAGCATACTCAATGGTAAAGTGCCGAGATGTTTGTACAGTTATTTATTATTTGTTTTAATTGAATCACAGTGAGACACATAGTTACAGAGTTGTTCTTGGTTGGGTTTCAGTCATACAATGCTTCAACAACCTTCCCTTCACCATTCCTTCACTATTTCCTGCCACCGTTGCCCCAGTTTCTCTCCTACCACCCTACCCCAACTACCTCTGTGGCAGGCATTTTTCTTCTCTGTCTCTCTCTCTCTCTCTTCTCCTCTCTCTCCCCCACTTGGACATTATGGTTCCTAATACAGATACTGAAAGATTATCATGTATCCCTGTACATACTTTCAGCATTCAGTTCTAGTCTTTCAAAGATGTTCCTTTAATGCTTCTTGTAAAACTGGCTTCAAAACTACGAATTCCTTAAGCTCTTGCATGTCCATGAAGCTCTGTCTTGTTTCTTCATATCCCAATGATACTCTAGCTGGATGGGGTGATCTTGGTGAGGCGTTCATTTCATTGAGCTTTTATTATGTACCACCATTCTTTGTTTGACTCAGAGTCTCATTTGATAGATTTGCTGTTACTCTTATAGAAAGTTAGGGAACTTTGTTAGGGAACTTTGAACTCTAGCAGATTTTCCCTCAAAACCAAAATGAAATTATTACAATTTCCTGTATTTTGAAAGAAACTGTGGTAAAATAATGACACCTTACTGAACAGTAAAACATGTCTATATTGTTTGTCTCTTAAAGGACTGGGATCCAGGCTAGACAAATAACCCAAATAGCTCAACAACAACAACAAAAAAAAATCCTGTCAAAACATGGGGAGAAGAGCTCAGTAAATAGTTCTCCAGAGAAGTCACAGGGATGGCCAGCAATCATTGTATGAGAGTGTTCATCATCACTGATTATCAAAGGAAGGCAAATAAAAATGACAGTGAAATGTTATCATACCAGTGACAATGGATGATATTAAAATATTCTGGGAGCAACCACTATTTTTGAGGACATGGTTAAAAATAAACCCTCATTCATTATTGGAGGAACTGTAAGCTGGTTCAGCCTTAGTAAAACAGTATGAGACTGCTCAAAAGTTAAAAACAGAACTGTCCTCTGATCCAATAATTCTTTCCCTGTTAACTCTTCTAAGACCCCAAAAGCAGTCATTTAAAAATATGTATGTGTGCACCTATTTTCAGAGCTATTTAACATAGCCAAGATCTGGATTTATTCTAAGTGTCCAATAACAGATGAGTGAATAAAGAAATCGTGATACATATACAAAAAGGAGTACTATTCAGTCATAAGAAAAGGGAAATCCTGTCCCTTGCTACTTGGATATAACTAGAAGTTCTCTTATTTTTTTTAAGTATTTTATTATACCACCGTGAGATATACAACTAAAAAGATATACAATTAAAAAAGTTCATGTTTGGGTTTTGGTCATACAGTGTTTCAGCACCCATCCCTCCACCAGTGCCCATCTCCCACCACCAACATCCCCGGTTCCCTCCCCTTCCCCCAGCCCTGCTCCATGGCAGGTTCTTTAGAAGTTTTCTTATTAAGTGGGGAAAAGAGTCATAAGGAGAAAGGCAAATACTGGATGATCTCACTCCTATGTGATATATAAAGACAGAAAGCAAGGGAATGGTTAATGGCCAGTGAAAACAAACTCTTGGTTTCTGACAACAGAATTGAGGTTACCAGAGGGCGGAGGGTAATGGATGGAGGCATAATAGCGGGCACAGAAGAGTGGGTAGATCTAGACCAGAAGGGACTTAGAGAGTGGTAGAGAGTGTTTGATGCATTGGCGATAGCTGTATACTATAGAACAATGAGAATGATGCTCCTTGTAGCGAATGCTATCAGGCTTTATATCTGAGAGTCTTTGAAAAATTGACAAGTAAGTGTAATGTGAAATGATGAAATGACTTCAATTGATAGGTCATTGGGTCTAAAGTTCATATAGTGAAAAATGAAATTCAGTGGTAAAATGAGAGCCAAAGAAGAAAAGAAATTCAAGATATAGAAATAGAAAAAGTTAGTGATTATGAGTGATTGGCTAGATTTAGTATGCACACTAAATTATATTATAGATATATTTGCAGAAAATCAGGATTCATTGGAAGAAAAAGCATTTTTTTGTTTTTGTGGGACAATTTTTACTGTCAGATGTATTTTATGGAAATATAATAAGGAAACTTTCTAGAAATAGGCAAAATAAATAATTGTGAAGGCTCTGATTCTGTATACAGATTGTAGAGTACCTGGTGAAATGCATAGAAATACAGATTGATGGTCCAGAGAATGGGTAAGGCATTTGCCTTGCTCATGGCTGACGTGGTACCATCCCCAGCATCTTATATGGTCCCCCAAGTACCCCAGGCACACCAGTACTAATACCTGAGTGTAGAGCCAGGAATACTACCTGAGCACTGTCAGATGTGGCCAGAAAAACATTTTTTAAAAATTACCAATTAAATATGTAGTCTTCTGAAAGTTAGTCAGCAGGTGACTTTCTTCAATTTGACAGATATCCAATTTGACAGATATCAAATATCCAATTTCTGGATATAAGGCAGAATTTTTGATACTTGAGGCTTGCTCCTCAGATAAAATTAGACATCATTCTCATATTTAATTCTGTCCTTAAAATATCTTCAGTTATTCAATTAGGAGTTTATGGATTATAGGATAATTAGCTGTGTTTTTAGTGCTCAAGCTTAGTACAAAGAACTTGTCTTGGAGTTTAATTGAAAAACAAGTTCAATCTGGAACTTTCCTTCTAAAATCATCACATAGAATAAGATTATTCATAGTATTTAGTGAGAGGTCAGAGCGACAGCACAGCAGGCAGAATGTTTGGCTTGCGTGGCCAACTGGGGTTCGATCCCAACATCCCATATGGTCCCCTGAGCACCGTCAGGAGTAATTCCTGAGTGAAGAGCCGGGAGTAACCCCTGAGCATTGCCAAGGGTGACCCAAAAAGAAAAAAAACAAAACACACACACAAAACCCCATAGTATTTATGTATTTTTTACATTTTTTATTATACCACCATGAGATATACAAGTACAAAGGTGTTCATAATTGGTTCTCAGTCATACAGTGTTCCAGTACCCGGCATCCCTCCACCAGTGCCCCATTCCCACCACCAATGTCCCCACATTCCCTCCCACCTACCCCCCAGACTGCCTCATAGCAGGCACCTTTTCTTTTCCTCTCTTTCTTTTTGTCTCTGTCTCTCTGTTTCTGTCTCTGAATCTCTCTCTCTTCTTTTATACATTGTGGCTTGCCCTACAGACATTTAGGGTTAATCATGTAAGTCTCTTTGTGTATATTGAATGGTGAGTTCTAATCTGACATGACCATTTCGCACACTTAGTAGAACTCTGGTATATATTTATATCCCGTTAATGAATTCAGTCATTCTATCACTTGATCACTTGACATCCCATTATTCATCGATTTGCTCCAGTGGGCGCCAGTAACATTTACATGTGACCCTATCATGTGCCAGTGTAGCCCAATGGCATCTGGGTTGCTTCAGGAATATGAAGAGCCTCAAAACGTTTGTTCAGGGTCTTGACGAAGAAGTCTGACCATCTTGTAGGTGGGCGGCCACGTGATCTTTTGACGTCCCTGCGGGATTCTTTGGTAACAGCTCTAGTCCAGCGGTCGTCTCCAAATTGCATTACATGTCCAGCCCATCTGATTTTCTATGCCTTGGCAAACGAGACAACATCCCTGACTCTGGATCATTGATGGAGGTCGGAACTCCCTCTCACTTGAGGGAGGCGTGATATTCCAAGCATAGCACTTTTGATTCCTCTTTGGGAGACCGAATAGTGTTCTCATTCTATGTCTGTCCTTTTCCTTCTGACTAATTTCACAAGGCATGATAGTCTCCATGTCCATCCATTTGCAGGTAAATTTCATGATTTTGTCTTTTCTGACAGTTGCATAGTATTCCATTGTGTAGATGTACCTCAGTTTCTTTAACCAGTCTTCTGTTCACGGGCACTAGGTTGGTTCCAGATTCTGGCTATTGTGAATAGAGCTGTGATGAATACAGAAGTGCAGATAGTGTTTCTGCTGTGTGTTTTTGGGTATCCAGGGTATATTCCCAGGAGTGGTATTGCTGGGTTAAATGGGAGTTCAATATCTTGTTTTTGGAGGAATGTCCACATTAAAACCCCATAGTATTTAGTGAGTATGGAAGAGTATGGAAATGTAAACACATAATTTCAACTGGATATGGAAAAGGTGGCTCATAGATTTGAGACGTAGTGCTTTTATACCACTGCAAGTAGAGGCACCAGATTAATTGCTGGACAGAATATAAAATAGCTTGTTATTAGCTTATTTATATTAGAAAGGATTAAAAAGTAATTTACTTTATCTTATTTTGCCTAATGTCATCCAAATTAATTGGTAGGATACTAATTACCGAATCAAAGGAATGGCATTTTACAAGGCTGGGGAGATGTCTCAAAGAGTTGGAGTTTAATATATGGGATTAAAAAAAAAAAAGGAACCTTGTAAGGTCAAAGTCTTCAGAACTGGAGATTTCATCTGTAGGACTGAGTTTACCTGGTGGAGAGCAGTAGGCTCTCGGGTGGGTGTTTCAGAAATGATGTATGCCTGAAAGTATAATTAACTGCATCGTAAATGCAATTACTCCATAAAATGGCTAAAAAGAACAAGCGTTGGGGTTCATGCCTTTTGTCTGTGAGGCTCCAAGTTCTATGCCTGGTACTGTATAACCACAAGATTATCTGGGAAAGCCTAGGCAGCCCCCAGCACGTCTGGGGGTGATCCTGGTGGCCCAGGCAGGGCTGCATCTCCCATCTCTGGCCTGAGTAACGCTCTTGGCCAGAGGGTCACTCTGCCTGCTCAAGCACAGCTGGGAGAGCCTTGGGTCTCTGTGCGCCTGGGGAAGCCTCATCTTCCTCCCCTCAAATAGAAAACATCCAAGGTGGGAATTTGTAAAACTCCCACCTGCAGAATGAATCATTTTCGATGTTGAGTAGCTTTATGAATCAGATTGAAATCCAAAGAAACACAATTTTTAATAATTAACGTTAATTGCAACTGGAGCTCAGTTCCTCCAACTGTGGGAATCAGAAGTTATTTTGTGATTTTTTCACCATGCAGCTACCTCTAATACCCATTCTAGAGAAGAAGTCTCCTGAGACATTTTTCCTGTAGCTTTAGGTTAAACTTCACCTTGGTTGTATTGAGCCTGAGCTGAAAGTTCATTTTGCCTCCCTGAAATTAGACTGATGTTTCAGTTCTAGATGTTTAGCTAGCACTATGCCTGTTTGGACAACAGTCTAAATGCATTCTACTTTCAGACATTCTGTTCACTACTTCACTGTTATACTGTGAGTGCCTCAAGAAACATTTTTCAAATTAATCTCATGGAATCAGAGAAGTTTATTACTATGGAGGCCATTGGAAGTTTTCTCATTTCTTCTAGAATAAGGATTTCTCTGATCAGTTCATCACTTGGATCCCGTTATTCATCGATTTGCTCAAGCGGGCCCAGTAACATTTCCATTGGACCCTATCACGTGCTATTGAAGTCCAGTGGCATCTGCTTGATTCAGGAATATGAAGAGCCTCAAAACCGTTCCTTGAGGGTCTTGACAAAGAAAGGATTTCTCTAATTTATCATATTTTAAAGATTTAAAAGTTTAAAAAAATAAAATTTGCCATCTTAGGCATTTTTTTTTTTTTTTTTTTTTTTTTTTTTTTTTTTGTTGCGGCCTCGGACAACCACCCCCACCCCCCCCCCCCCCCACCTTACATTTAATACAGTTTAGCCCGGCGATGCCCAGCGGGGGGGGGGCTGCCCCCCTGCACCCCCGCCCCCCCTGGCGCCCCCCCCCCCCCCCAAATGCGGAGCACCCCCCGAGCCCGCCCGGAGCCCGTTGCCCCGAATGGCAAAAAAAAAAAAAATAAATAAATATACAGTTTAGTGTATTCAAAGTGTGTTAAAATTGTTAAATATGTTTAATCATCTGAAATAGATCTCCAGAACTTTTTCATTTAAGGAAATGGAAACTGCAAACATATTGAGCAGTTCCACTCTGCCTCCCTCAATACCACTGCTTTGCTTCTGTTTTAGTCTGTTTCTGTTGCTGCTTTTTGTGTTTGAGTCTTTCCTGATGGAGCTCAGGTACGATTTCCAGTGTGGTACTAGGGGTTGCTCCTTGGAGGTGCTTTGGGGAACATTCTGAGACACTCGCTCATTTAGATATCTCTCCAGCCCCCGTATCTGTCTTTTTTTGGTGGCTAACTTATTTTATTAGAAAAATGTCTTCAAGGTTTACTATGTTGTAGCATGTGATGGGAGCTCTTTGCTTTAAGACCAAATGAGAGCTCATAAATGCATACCACATTCCGTCCATCCTGTCTTCCGTCAGTGATGTTTGTATTGCTTCTGGCAGTGGCATTTATGTGACTCCCATCTCGGTGGAACAAAACTGCCTTGAAGACCCGGTGTGTAAATAGCTCTTCAGGACTCCGCTTCCAATTCCTGGGGATATGTATTCCTAGCAGTGGCATTGCTGACTCATATGGTAGCTCTATTTTTAATTTTTTGAGGAACTGCTATTCTGTTTTCTAGAGCAACCGTACTTCCACCACAGAGCACAGAGGCTTGATATTCTCCACATCTATATTAACTCTTGTTATTTTTGAAGTAAGCATCTGAATATATCACTGAATTTTTTTGAAAAAAATATTTTATTATACCACTGTGAGATATACAATTACAAAGATGTTCTTATTTGGGTTTTGGCCATACAGTGTTCCAGCACCCATCCCTCCACCAGTACCCATTTCCCACCACCAATGTCCCCAATTCCCTCCCCCTCCCCTAGCTTGCCTCTATGGCAGGTTCTTTATCTCTTTTCTCTCTTTCTCTTTCTCTCTCTTTCTCTCTTCCCTTCTCTTACATACTGTGGAGTACAATACCCTACACTTAGAGGTTATCATGTGTAGCTTTTTGCCTGTATTCAATGTTCAGTTCTAGGCTGGTATTATCACTTTTGACAATTATTAGCACACTATTCCCTTCCCTGCCTTACCTAACCACTGACTCCCACACATTTGTGGTAGATTCTACCTTTGACAAGACCTCCTGATCATGTTTTGCCTGACCTTGGATATTGGTTTCATGATATATATGTACATATATATATATATATCTTTATATCATGCAAATAAATGCAGTCACTCCATATCTGTCTTTATCCTTCTGACTAATTTCACTCAACATGATCCTCTCCATGTCCATCCATTTATAGGAAAATTTCATAACTTCATTTTTCCTAACAGCTGCATAGTATTCCATTGTGTAGACTTACCAAAGTTTCTTTATCCAGTCATCAGTTCTTGGGTACTCTGGTTGTTTCCAGATTCTGGCTATTGTGAATAGTGCTGCTATGAAGATAAAAGTACAGATGGTATTTCCACTGTGTGTTTTTGGCTTCCCAGGGTGTATTCCCAGGAGTGGTATGGCTGGGTCAAATGGGAGCTCAATTTCTTATCTTTGGAGGAATGTCCATATTGTTTTTCAAAAGGCTGTACCAGTCGACATTCCCACCAACAATGGATGAGAGTCCCCTTTTCCCCACATCCATGCCAGCAATTGTTGTCCTTGTGCTTTTGTATATGTGCCATATGTACAATCTTTTCAATGGTATAAATACCTACTGTCTATTTGTAATATCATCTTTAGAGAACTAGTTATTCAAGCTTTTGACCATTAAGTAAATATGAATATCTATCCCTCAGTTGTTGAGTTTCAGGAATTTTCATATTAGAGATGTTAATCCATTTTAACATCTCACAGACATGGGGCAGAGCTGCTACTGGCTCTCCCTGTGCCCACCCGCTCATGAGGCGCCGGGAGGGATGGCGGTTCTAGTCCTGGCCTGCCACCCCAGAAGAGCCTCACAACAAGCCAGACGACCCCCACTCCATGAGGGCCTCCATTTTCCACATCCAGACTTCCCCCTTGTCAGAACTCCACCCAGCAGACCAGCCTATCACAGCCCGGCTCGCGTGGTTCATCAATAAATGCTGGACTTAGAGATGACTACAAGAGTATGCTACCCGCGGCAGAGCCTGGCAAGCTACCTGTGTTGTATTTGATATGCCAAATACCAGTAACAATTATAGATCTCATTCCCATGACCTGATGGAATGGTTTGAGGCTCTTTATGTTCCTGGAGCAAGCAGGTGCCCTTGGGCTCTATTTGCATGAGACAAGTCATATGGGGGAGGTTACTGGTGCCCGCTCGAGCAAATCCATGATGAACGGGAAGACAGTGATACAGTGACAGTGAATCCATTTTATGGGGTTAATATTTCCCCCCATATTGTGGGACACTTCCTATCGACTCACACCATGTGTTGGGCTCAGAAATCCGAACAGCTGCTCCTCTTGTGGAGCAGCTGGTCCGTCTCAGGAGTCAGAGCAGCTGGAGGAGACCAGCCATGGGGGAGTATCACAGTCTTCATCTGAGACACAGTACTTACAGCTGCCCTGTGGCACTGTGCCCTTCACGGGACTCTCCAGGTGTTCTGTCTTAGAGCTCTTCCAGTCCCCAGTCCTCTGCTCTCCTGGGTCTCCTGGGCTTGTCCCGGCTAGCAGGAGCAATTACACTTCTAGCGAATAGGACCGTTCCCACTTATCTCAGAGCACTCGTGGGGGAAGGGAATAAATCTGGCACAAGAACATGCTTTCTGCAAACTCACAGGCAGTCAGTACACAAGTTATCCAAGGTCTTTGCCTGACTCACATTTTCCTTAAGTGGAGAACCGGTTGTTTTCCTCTGTCCAGCAAAATGCACAGGGTGTCACATAAATATAGACAGTTAAGAACTCATTTACCGCTCAGGCTCCCAAACATGCTGTCAGGTCCAACTGTATGTACTTAGTGTGGGAAGAAGCATAACAATGTTTTCCATTTTTCCTACATTGTATCACTTGTCTTCCCGTGTTCATTGATTACTCAAGTGGGCACCAGTAACGTCTCCATTCTTTGGGAATGAGGTCCACTATTGTTACTGTTTTTGGCCTGTTGAATACACCACGGGTAACTTGCCAGTTTCTGCCATGGGTCTGGGTTCTTCCTGGGGACCCAGTCTTTTTCTGTGTCAGACCATCAACCATCCAGGGCCCACGGGGCAGAGCCCTGGGTGTAGACAAGCCTATCTCCTGTCTGTGCTGATAAAGGTTGATAAGTGCTGCCTTGGTGTACCCTTTAATCAGAGATACTTATTATTAGTTACTTTTTATTATACTACCATGAGATATAGAGTTACACAGCTGTTCATGATTGGGTTTAAGTCATACATTGTTCCAGCACCCATCCCTTCACCAGTGCACATTTCCCAACACCAGTGTCCCCTGATTCCCTCCCGCTCCCCCAGCCTACCTCTATGGCAGCCTCTTCTCTCTCTTTCTCTATCTATCTACTCTTTTTCTCAGGGACACTTTTTAAAAGGAGTACCTGGATAGTTTGACATTGTGATCAACCTAAAAATACAATGAATTACTTCTAATGGTGAAAAACTTAAAAGTATAAACATTTTCCTGCAAACCAAGAGTGTTTTAAAGCAAGGAGTTAGGTGAAACTAGTACAGATAATAGCAACATGAAAGGGACTCCAGGTGAGAATAATTCCCACCACGAGAAATTGTGACCTGTTCCAATGGTTCTCAAAAGAGCATGTTTTTTGTTCCCACAGGACAGTTTTACTCCTATCCTTAGGGATCTTTTTACAAAACACTACATTGGGAAATTTGAAGGCTTTGGGTCCAAATGTTCTCTTAAGTCCACCCAAAGTATTTGAATACTTGGTTAGAGTCTTACTTGGTTACTGCTTTTTTATAAATTTTCTAGAATAGTCTAAAATATTTTCCCTGACTCTGTATGTGTGTGTGTGTGTGTGTGTGTGTGTGTGTGTGTGTGTGTGTAGTCACATTTAGTTAATATGTTCCTGTTGCTACTTTCTTTGGCACCATTTCAGTAAAAACAAACAAAAAACTACTAAGTAAACTGAAAAACGTGAACAGGATCATACAGAAGTTTAGAGGTGAGATACAGAATTTGGGGCTATGTCTTAGATGACTTCCTTTCGTCGTCTCAGTTAAATGTGTAGAGTGTGGGTTCAGTTCCATTCTATCATTCACTCAGTGGACTAGGAGGAGGCTCGAAATGGCCTAGGTTTTGATAGGGCTTGAACTCAGGCCCATTCTTCACTAGCCATGGCAGGTAAATGAGGTGCTCTGAACTTGGTGTCCTCTGGTTTGCCAGAAAGATAGTATCTGCTCCGGCAGTGGTGAGGGCAAGAGTATTGACTGTTTGACTCACACCTATTTGCCCAACTCCAATCTTCAACTTCTAGATGGTAAGCTTCTTGATCTTAGTGTTTTTATCTGGAAAATGTGATTACAGTAGTATTTACCCTATGTGCAATTTTGGCATGGAATGAATTATTATATGTAAAACATTTAAAATACTCTTATATAGTCCTATAGTAAGCATTCAGTAAATATTCTATTTTGAAAAAATTTGACAAATAATATAAGAATTCTGTAGTAATAAGCAACAAGAAATTGCTTGAAGGCCAGAGAGAGAGAGAGAGAGAGGGAGGGAGGGAGGGAGGGAGGGAGGGAGGGAGAGAGGAGAGAAGAAGAGAGAGCACATTAATAAATTAAGTGCATGCTTTGTATTCAGGAGACCTGGGTTTGATCCCTGGTACCCTGAGTACTGCTAGGAGGACCACTGAACTCAGAACAGGAAGTAGTTCTCGAGTATCAGCAGGTATGATCCAAAAAATACAAAAAAAAAAGGTGTTTGATAACCAGTCATATTTTTTCTCTTTGCTTTTAAGAAAATTATATTTTTATTCATTAGTTCCAAAATTACAGAATTCCAGAAGTTTAGCATAATACCTCTATGATACCAATTATTTGATAACTTATTTTAAAAATTAAAGTTTTACTGGCAATTTGTTATTATTTAATATCATTATGATAACAATATTTCATTAGCCCCTGAAGTTGAATTATTAGAAGTTTGATCATGAGAAGTCATCAAGATGTAAGAGGAAATTTTGATTGTTATTTCACTTGTATTTGGTAAGTAATAATTTGACCCTTTAAGATCTTTGTTCAACCGCAAGTATTAAACTGTAATTTCATTGCTGATGCAAACTACAATACCTCAGTAAAAATAAAATTTAAATGATAGAAGTAAGAAATTTTGTCTAAGATGAAAAGACATCCTACTGAATGTGAGAAAATATTTGCACACCATCATGGGACAAAGGATTTATACCCAAACACAAAAATCAGCAATGAAACAAACCACTCTATCCAAAGGAATGGAGGGGGAGAAGAGGAGCTGAACAGATCATTCTGTAAGAAGACATACAATGGCCAATATGCATATAAAAAGGTGTTAAAGTCACTGATTATTAGGGAAATACACATTAAAATGACTGAGGCATCATGTTACACCAGTGAAAATAATTATATCAGAGAGCCTGAAAAAAATGGACGCCATCAAAGACTATCTAAGGATGTCATAAAGGAACCCCCTTCAACTAGAGAGGATATTCTTTGGTTCACCTCTATGTAAAGCAGTAGGAAGACTTCTAAAATAATTGAGCATAGAGCTCACACACACATACACACAGACACACACACAGACACACACACACACACACACACACACACACACACACACCAACTGGAAAAGGTCCAGGTATGCTGCTGAGTGGTAGAGCACCTGCCTTGTATGAAGGAGACTCTGACTTTGCTTCCTGGCACCAGACAGTCTCCTGACCACCAAGATGAGAGTAGCTCAAATGTGCCCCCCAGAAATAAAACCAAAAAGGTTACATGTGCAGCTTTGTCCATTGCAGTGCTGTTTACTATAGCCAGAATCTGGAAACAACCAAAATGCTCCAAAGCAGGTGTGCTTAGATAAAGATGTGGTTTATATACACAATGAAACACTGCTCAACTATAAGAAAGAATAAAACCTTGCCTCTTGCTGGAGCTGGAGAGCATTGTGCTAAGTAAAGAGTCAGAGGGAGAAACACAAATAAATACCAGATGACCTTGCTCATGGAATATAAAGAAATAAGACAAGGGCACAATGATGGTCAGTGGAAACCAACCTTAAGATGCTGCCAGCAGAACTGAGGTTGCCAGTTGGGGGGCAAGGGGTTTGGGTGAGTAGTGACTAGTAGAGAAACAGTGATGGAGGGACGTTGGCTCTCTGGTGGTGAGTGTGATAGAGTGAAATTGTAAGCCTAAAGCGTCAGTGCTATTATCACTGTATCACTGTCTTCCCGTTGTTCATCGATTTGCTTTCGAGCTGGCCCAGTAACATCTCCATATGTCCTGTCTCATGCTAGTAGAGCCCAAGGGCATCTGCTTGCTCCAGGAACATAAAGAGCCACAATCCATTCCGGAATGAGGTCTATAATTGCTACTGGTATTTGGCATATCAAATACAACACGGGTAGCTTGCCAGGCTCTGCCGTGCAGGTAGCATACTCTTGCAGTCATCTCTAAGTCCAGCATTAAATGATGAACCGCGGCGGCCGCGCGGCGCTTGAGCTGGACTGTGATAGGCTGGTCTGCTGGGTGGAGTTCTGACGAGAGAGAAGTCGGATGTGGAAAATGGAGGCCCTCATGGAGTGGGGGGGTCGTCTGGCTTGTTGCAAGGCTCTGTTGGGCTGGCAGGCCAGGGCTAGAACCCGCCATCTCTCCTGGGCTCCTTGTGAGCGGCTGGGCACAGGGAGAGCAAGTAGCAGCTCTGTGCTATTATAAGTCATTTTTAAAAAAGAAGAAAATACAAAAAAAAAAAAGATATGGGAGATTCTTGTTCAGAAAAGCATTCAGAGTTGCAGGTTTAGTCAGATTTCCATGGAATTTTAAGATGTCATTGGAATAACTATGAAGTGCAGAGAGAGAGGAGGAGATTTGGGCTGGAAATGGTTGCTCCCTCTACATGGAAGTTGGAAAATAGGTAATTAGTCTTTTCTAGCTCCATATTCACCCTGGGGCGTGGGTGTGTGCCCAGAGGACGTAAGGTGCTTTTCTTCTCTTAGGGTAGAGTAGAATTGAGCTGGTCTGTGATGGAGCCATTCGTCGGCTTGGACCAGTTTGTTCCAGGTATTGCGGTTTATAGAAACACATACTTGCAGGGTATATGTCCTTTTATTAAAATGCAAGATTATATATGCAAATATATTATATAATTTTATAATATAAATATATAAATATATTTTATAATGAGATATGTATTTATAAAATTAGAGAATTCAGAGTTTAGTGTAGTGCTTGGCATTGCTTTTCTTTCTTTCTTTCTTTCTTTCTTTTCTTTCTTTCTTTCTTTCTTTCCTTCTTTCTTTCTTTCTTTCTTTCTTTCTTTCTTTCTTTCTTTCTTTCTCTCTTTCTTTCTTTCTTTTTCTTTCTTTCTGTCTTTCTTTCTTTCTTTCTTTCTTTTCTCTCTCTCTCTCTCTCTCTCTCTCTTTCTTTTCTTTCTTTCTTTCTTTCTTTCTTTCTTTCTTTCTCTCTCTCTCTCTCTCTCTCTCTCTTTCTTTCTTTCTTTCTTTCTTTCTTTCTTTCTTTCTTTCTTTCTTTCTGTCTTTCTTTCTTTCTTTCTTTCTTTCTTTCTGTCTTTCTTTCTTTCTTTCTTTCTTTCTTTCTTTCTTTCTCTCTCTCTCTCTCTTTCTTTCTTTCTTTCTTTCTTTTTTTTTTTTGCTGCTTTTTCAGTCACACCCAGCAAGGCTCAAGGGTTACTCCTGGCTCTGCACTCAGAAAATCCTCCTGGTAGTGCTCAGGGATCATATGGGATGCTGGGGATTGAACCTGGATCGGCCACGTGCAAGGCAAATGCCCTCCCTGCCGTGCTATCGCTCCAGCCCCTTGGCATTGCTCTTGAGAGTTAATATTTTTTTCACCATTATTATCATTACTCTCACCATGATCATCATCTTTATTATGCTTGAACTTATGTTTTGGGTTAGTTTAGGCTCTTCCTACACATCCATCCAGCTACTCTTAATTCCCCTCAGTAGTTTTTTTTTGTTTTGTAGACATACAGTTAAAAGTAGAACAGTAACTATTCATTAAAATGAACATATTTATGCAATCAATATCTAGCCCTGGAAACTTTGCTCATGTTCCCTTTCATTAGAACCAAAAGTGGTTTTTATTTCATTAAGCGACATTTCAAGCTATTCATGGCTTTATATAAACTTAATAACCATGACCAATAGCTGTAGCCTTAGGACTCACCTTATTTTCTTTTGTGTTTTACATTTGCTTTGACTTTCTTTTGATTTAAAAAACACGTCTGGAACGGGATTTCAGTTCTACGTGTTTGGACCTGGTCAGACTGAGTGGTCTTATAGATCTTCCTCTGAAAATCGGTGATGTGCTCTCTTTTATTTTTCCTGACTATTGAAGTTCATTGAAACCAAAATAAAAAGAAAATGGGCCAGCGGAAAGACTTGTAGATGCTCTCTAAAGCATTTCACATTCAGAAGAGTTCATGACCCAGTGCTGTGTGCAGACACAGTGGACAGTGCTGCAAAATGCATTTGCTGGTTTTGGTCTCCTGCCACAGAACCGAGGGATTCGCCACAGGGCGGGCACATCTGCAAATCTTGAACTTGAGTGTTTTTGCTGCTCTTGATTGACTGAATGTAATTAGAAAAACCAATGGTAATTTTCAGAAGGACACTTCCTAGAAGAATGGTACAAGTTTGGGTTTTGAATGTGAGGTTTTTCTTTGATGTCTTTCCTTTTTGAAATCAAAGTGCAGAACACATTAGCTCCGAAGCCATCAGGATGTCAGCCTTGCTCTATGCGTCTTGGTGAACTTCCTGGGCTTAGCTGATTGCGCTTCTGTAAAATGGTACATGCGTTTCAGAATGTCATTATGCATTTTTAGCCACTGTTATTTATTTTTTTTTTTTTTTGCTTTTTTTGGATCACACCCAGCGATACTCAGGGGTTACTCCTGGCTCTTTGCTCTGGAATTACTCCTGGCGGTGCTCGGGGACCATATGGGATGCCGGGGATCGAACCCAGGCCGGCATAGACCGGCCGCAGTAAGGCAAACGCCCCTACCGCTGGGCTATCACTCCGCCCCATAGCCACTGTTATTTTTGAGACTTATTTATTTCATCTTTTAAAAAAATTAGTAGATTATTCACCTGTCAGGCATATCATCCATATATAATTCAGTATTTTGTTAGCATATTCATGTATAATTCGGTATTATTTTAGCATATTTTTTAGTATAGTTAGTATTCTTGTAGTATATTCATAAATTTGTGCAATATATACCATAGTCTAGTTCAACGTGTTTTCTTTACCTGAAGAAGAGACCATGCCCCTATTCTGTTAATTTAGTTTTTACCATGTGTTTTGACATTTTTATCTCTTTCATTAAAGTTTGGTGTCATGATAGTTGCATAAGTTTTTTTATTATTTTTTAAAAAATATTTTATTATACCACTGTGAGATATACAATTACAAAGATGTTCATGTTTGGTTTTCAGTCATACAGTGTTCCAGCACTCCATCCCTGCACCAGTGCCCATTTCCCACCACCAGTGTCCCTGATTCCCTTCCTCCCCTAGCCTGCCTCTGTGGCAGGTTCTCTATCTCTTTTCTCTCTTTCTCTCTTTCTTTCTCTCTTCCTTCCCTTCCGTATTGTGGACTGTAATACATACACTTAGAGGTTACCATGTGTATCTTTTTGCCTGTATTTAATGCTCAGTTCTAGGTTGTTATTAGCACTTTCGACAATTATTAGCACACTGTTCCCTTCTCTGTCTTACCTAACCTCTGACTCCCACACGTTTGTGGTACTTTCCACTTTTGACAAGACCTCCTGATCCATGTTTTGCCTGACCTTGGATATTGGAATCATAATATGCATACATATTTATGTCAAGTTGCATAAGTTTTTGCATAGGTATTTTACCCGCATAATCTCTGTTCTAAAGTTGATTTGGAGATGCATTTGTTTTAAATACTGACGCCAAACTCTAGGTTGACTGAGGCTGCTATAGGACATAAAATGATAGATAATTTAATCACAATCAGCTTTGAAAGCGTCAGTGCTTGTGAATGACATTGTACCTCCTAGAAAGCTAAATAAGTGCAGGCAAGAATTTTACTTATCTGTCAAAAGTCAGACTGCATTTGAAAAGTTTTGTGAAGGTTGGAATGATAGTACAGTGGCTAGATCACTTGGTCCCTTGAGTCTACCTGGAGTGATCCCTGAGCAGAGCAGATAAACCCTGAGCACTGCTGGGGTTTACAAAAAAAAAAAAAAATTTAAGTTTTGTGAACTGACAAAATAGTTCTTCTTTAGACTATGGACTCTACTTCTCTGACTTTGCCATGTTTGTGACAATGTATGTTGGCGTATGTCTAGTTATTTTGTTTGAAATTCTTCCCACATCCCTTGATATGGATGTCTGTCTCCATCTGCTATTTCTTCAATCAAGAATTCTCTTTTATTTTTTTTGCCTCTGGTTCCCCCCTGAGACAAATGTTCTACCTAATACTGTCACAAATATCTGTCTGACCATCATTAAATTTTTTTCATCATTTTTATGTTTTTCTCTACTGTATCCTTGAGCTCACCAATTTGTTCATTTTCTATCATTTTGCAACTGAGCTCGCACTATTGTGCTTTTTTAGTTCTTTACTGTATTATACAGCTTAATTATTCTTGTTTGGATTTTTCTTACACGTTGCCCTTTGTTGAAGCTCTGTCTCATTGATTTCCGAATGTCAATGTGCATCATGGGATTGTTTCTTTGAAGTCTTATCAGGGAGTTGACCGAGCCCTGATGTACCTGGTGTTCTTTGCCTTCGTTTATCAGTGCAGGTGAATTCCTCTCTTCTTTCATTGTACTTGAGGGCTAGGAGTGAAGGTTCCAGCAGGCCTGGGCATCAGCACCCCACTACGGAGCTGGAATCCAGTGGGGTTATACCTTTGAATCAGAATCACAAAATGAGCAACATCAAATTCTGGGCTTGTCCAGAATTGCTGAAGGAAATGGGAGACAGGCTTAACAGCTCCCTGGGTGCTATAGGTCCCTAGATCAGCTCCACTTGTCTGGGTAAACTTCTACATCATGAATGTGATGGGGGTTAATCTGAATAAGTTTCAGGACCCCACAAAGTGATAGCCAGGCCCCCTACTTCCCTGAAAAGTGAAAGCACTCTCTTTTTTAAAAAAATATTTTATTATACCACCATGTGATATATGGTGAATTAGAAAGATGTTCATATCCGGGTTTTGGTCATACATTGTTTCAGCACCCATCCCTCCACCAGTGCCCATTTCGCACCACCAATGTACCCGATTCCCTCCCCTCTCCCTTAGCCTGCCTCTATGGCGAGTTCTTTATCATTTTCCTCTTTCTCTCTTCCTTCTCTTACACACTGTGGATTGTGATACATACATTTAGAGGTTATCATGTGTATCTTTTCACATGATACACATGATATACATGTGTATATGTGTACATTTTCACATGAGATACATTGATATACACAGATATCATGCATGTCTCTTACACACTCTCTTTCTCTCTTCCTTCTCTTACACACTATGGATTGCGATACATACATTTAGAGGTTATCATGTGTATCTTTTTGCCTGTATTCAATACTCAGTTCTAGGCTGGTATTATCACAATTGTTAGCACACTGTTCCCTTCTCTGTCCCACCCAGCCTCCGACTCCCAGATGCTTGTGGTAGATTCCACTTTTGAAAAGACCCCCTGATCCATATTTTGCCTGACCTTTCTTTCTGACCTTGGATATTGGTATCATAACATGTATATGTGCATGTGTGTATATCTACATATTTATGTCATGCAAATAAATGCAGTCATTCTATATCTGTCTTTTTCCTTCTGACTAATTTCACTCCACATGATCCTCTCCATGTTCTTCCATTCATAGGCAAATTTCATAACTTCATTTTTCCTAACAGCTGCATAGTATTCCATTGTGTACATGTACCAAAAGTTTTTATCTAGTCATCAATTCTCGGGCACTCTGGTTGTTTCCAGATTCTGGCTATTGTGAATAATGCTGCTATGAACATAAAAGTGGGGATGGTGTTTCCACTGTGTGTTTTTGGCTTCCCAGAGTATATTCCCAGGAGTGGTATGGCTGGGTCAAATGGGAGTTCAATTTCTAGTCTTTGGAGGAATGTTCATATTGTTTTCCAAAAAGGCTGTGCTAGTCAGCATTCCCACCAATGGATGAGAGCCTCCTTTTCCCTGCGTCCATGCCAGCACTTATTGTTCTTGCTCTTCTGGATATGAAACACATTCTTTTTACAGGAAGTTTTCCTAAATATCAAGGAGAGGAAATGTTTGTAAGGTATAGAAAAGATAAATATGAAGAAAATATATTAAAGTAAGGAAATGTCCTCTGTTTCTAAGATTGGGTCTTTAGGAGAGACTCCGTTAATCTCATGACCAGGTTCTGGCATGAGACTGACTACATGACCCTAAAAAGTCAATGCCTGGCATGCACAGCCAGATCCCGCTGGGACTGCAGTATGGCCTTGGGAGAGGAGTTTCCATTCTGCTTACCTTTGAGACTGCTGTGGTTTCTAACATATGTTTCTCTGGCTCACTGTAGAAATGTTGATTGCCCCAGGTTTGGATGCCAAGTATGGTACGGCATAACTTCTACTCCTGTCTTTGTGGATGGCCCGTAAAATTAACATGCAGGGAACCCGCTGTCTTTGGTGTTATCACTCTTTTAATGAAAGCTCTTTATTTAAAAGCACATGTAGATGTTTCTTTGCAGACTACAGTAACCCCAGAAACAGGAACCCCCACATACAAGACAGCAACCCCAAAGCAAAAACCACCCAAGCAAGCAACAATAACAACAACAATAACAACACAAAGCCAGCCCCATGCCTCCTGTATCAAAGCAGACACACCAACTCGAACTTTCTCCATGGCTCCCGTTAATATTATTTTTAGAAAAATTTAAATATGCAGAGGTTATAGTAGTTGTTTGGGAGGGAATATAGTCGTCTATCTCAGACATCAGGTAATTTTTTGTCTAGTAACATAGTTGGCTTTGTTTTTAATTAAATTTCAAGAAATCTAGAGTTGCTTATTTGCTGAATTGTTTGTTTCTATAATTTAACATCAGCTAGCATTACTGGAATGGTTTTTTTTCTTTTTTTTTTTTTGGCCCACACCCAGCTGTGCTCAGGGCTTCTAGCTCTGTGCTCAGGGATTACTCCTGGCAGGGCTCTGGGCATCAAATGGGGTGCCCAGGGGGGCAGTGTACAAAGCATGTGCCCTATCCTCTGTATTATCTCTCTAGCCCTGAGAGTCTTTCCTTTTAGGGTGGTAATTGCTAAAAATAATAAATTCAGTAATGTTTATTAAAAATTATTTTTCGCCTGTTCATTGTCCAGTGCAACTTAGGAGCAAGCCTAAAACATCTCTAAATCCGTGTCTGTTTATCATCAGAAAAATGCCTCATGAATCCCAAACGCTAAGAGATTTCGTCTCCAGAGCAGCTTTTAGCTGTCTCTCTCAGGACCAAATGACTTCTAGATTCTCATGTGACTCTTGTCCGGTAAAAAATGATCCTGGTGCTCTTTCGAACTATGTGTGAAGAGAATGGTGCTTCCAGTTACTGTACTTGAAAGTTAAATAGTGAAAGCATCAAAATTCCTTAGTCGAATTGATCCACTAGTAAGAAGCCCTTCTCTTTGGACGATAAAGAGATCTCTTTTCTCATGATTGATTCTTTTGTATTCTGCATGGACTCTGCATCATTTCTTGGAGTTTCTTGGAGAGTTGTGACTATGTCGGGGTGCTTTGATTTTAGAATTGTTTTCTAAACCTGCAATCAGGTTTCAAACCAAACAAAAGCCTTAGTGGTAAAAAGATGACAGTAAGCTCTTTTAAAAAAATACAAAAAAAATACATAAAGAAAATTTAGAAAAGAGTCTATCTTTTATATTGGAAGAATCTAGGGAGACCCTAACATGTATCAGTGAGGTAGGGATTCAGCTAGGGACCTCCTTGTCAGTCAATCTTAGGAAATCATAAAACCAAGAAATGTTTGAAGAGACAAAATATAATCTGAAAAGGAACCGGCCTGCTTCCAGCTCAAAATGGAATCTTGAACCCTTCTGGAGATAATTTACAAAGGTTCTGAAAATACAGAGAATAATAAGAATACTAGAATGCAAAAGTATTTTTTCCTAAGTACCGTAACTACTACTTCTGTATGGAGATCAGTTGAGGCAGCTTGGAAAAGGCCCTTCAGAGGGTCTTGTCCAAAACATCTCAGAGTACTCTCTCTATCTTGGAGATGCCTACACCTCCGTTTGTTACATATTTGTTTTGTTTTGTTTTATTTTCTGGCTCTCCTTCAGAGAAGCCCTTGTTCTTCCTTTGAATGTATTGTGATATATAATAAACTCTTTTGCTTTCCTATCTATCTTCTCCTGGATTTCTTTCCTGTGATGAAAGGCTGAGCCCCAATTGGAGGTTGGGACTGACATTTCCTATTCCTGTGACGATCATAACCTCACCTCAGATTTACAACCTCTGCTCCCTAAAATCTGGATGCGTTTCCAGACCATGCAGATCACTTGGGTCTTAGATGAAGGTTGGAAGCTCCTTTAGTGAGACTGGCAGAACTTTTGTGCTTACATTCTATAGGAGCTGACAATTTTTTTTACTAATCCTGGGCACACACTCAACCAATAACATGAACTACTACTCTATTTATTTATTGTTTTTTTTTTTGGGGTCAAGCCCGGCAATGCTCAGGGCTGCTCCTGGCTTTGCATTCAGGAATTACTCTTGGCAGTGTTCAGGAGACCATGTGGGATGCCAGGGATCAAGCCTGGGTCAGCCACATACAAGGCAAACGCCCTCCCCCTCTGTACTATCTCTCTGGCCCGATGAACTACTACTTTTTTTTCTTATGGGTCACACCCAGCATTGCTCAGGGGTTGCTCCTGACTTTTTGCTCAGTAATTACTCCTGGCGGTACTCAGGGGACCATATGGGATGCTGGGGATCCAACCTGGGTCAGCCACATGCAAGGCAATGCCCTTCCCGCTGGACTATCGCTCCGGCCCATGAACTACTACTTTAAATAAACAAATGAGCTTTAGATTATTTTCTTATCCACTCCCTAAGAGTTTCGCATCCTTGTGCAGTATGTTTACATTCTATTGGGATAATTTGTATCAGATTAATTTTAGGGTACTTGAGATATGTGTGTGTATGTGTGTATTTTTTTTAATAAAAAAGTAAAAATATTTTTATAAACCCCCTTCCCTTCATGGCTGTTGATATTGCTGTTGTGAGTAACAGGGCTTACACATATGCCTTGCTGTGGTGCTCACATTTTATCCATGATGTTTTGCAGGGATCAACTTGGGTTATAGTGCTCGCACGCTAAGCTTGCTGTTGCTTCGCCTTGCCCTTCTTTGTGGTGCTTGTACACGTGCTTGTTGGGGTTACGTGTAGTTGGGGCACATGGTTGTTACTGTGGTGCTTACTGGAGGCCCTGCGCCTCAGATCGGTACTCATCTGGGGTTGTACTTCCTCACTTTGCCATTCTCACAGCTTTTTAGTTGCAGTGCTTGCCATGTGTCAACACCCCCATTTGTGAAGTTTATGCATGCCTTATTAAGTATTGCTGGAAATTGCTGTGGTCAGATCACAGTAGAGCTGCCAAATTTCATGCATGTGGGACACTAAAGGTTTGAATCCTTGACCATGTGCTTGCAAGCAGGTGCTCTAGGCCTCTGGTCTAGTCTCTGAGGTCCTTTGCTGCATTTGATTTTATTTTGATTTTCTGGATCACATCCAGTTGTGCTTAGGGCTTACTCCTGGCTCTGCACACAGCAATCATTATTGATAGGCTTGGTGACCATATGAGGTACAGGGGATCAAACCCAGGTCAGCCGTGTGCAAGGCAAGCTCCTCACCCACTATACTGTCTCTCCACCCCTCCTTTACCATAAAGAATCGTTTAGTGTTGTTTACATCTACCGTAATTTTTTTTTATTCATAATAATGTTACTTAGAGTCACATGACTTTTGCAATGTGACTTGATATTGATAATGGACTGGAAAAAGTTGTGGAGAGCCAAGCACACCATCTCCTATATGAATAATTAATCAGAAATAACTACATTGCAGAAAGCTCTGGATCTTTGCACTTGAAAGGGAAAAAAACTCAGATGTAGAGCAGGTAATGCATGTGCCTTGGTGTTGCCATCTGTGGTTCAATCCCTGGCACCACTCATGGTCCACCAGGCACTGCCAGGAGTCATCCCTGACCCCAAGAGTAAGAGCATACCCAGGTATTACCCAACCCCCAGCCCCAAATAAGGAATGAAAATGGATAAACACTAAAAAATATTTTATTGAAAAGGAAGAAAAGCTCCTATGTGGAGGGTTCCCAGAGTAGAATATCAGTGGGGAATAATTAGCCTCTTTTATACCTTTCTAATAGGAGAAGGGAAGGGAACAAGTGATATTTTAAAATCTTGTTATTGAACAGCAGACCAGCCTATCACAGCCCGGCTCATCGAGATCCACCCTGCTGCAGTCTTTTTTTTAATCCGGCCCAGGTATGCTGATCCAGAGACAGACATGGGGCAGAGCTGCTACTGGCTCTCCCTGTGCCCAGCCGCTCATGAGGCGCCCGGGAGGGATGGCAGGTTCTAGCCCTGGCCTGCCACCCCAGCAGAGCCTCACAAGCCAGACGACCCCCCCACTCCATGAGGGCCTCCATTTTCCACATCCGGACTTCCCCCTTGTCAGAACTCCACCCAGCAATCCAGCCTATCACAGCCCAGCTTGCGGCTGCAATTGGCTGTACGGTTCATCAATAAATGCTGGATTTAGAGATGACTACAAGAGTATGCTACCCTCACGGGAGAGCCTGGCAAGCTACCCGTGTCGTATTTGATATGCCAGATACCAGTAACAATTATAGACCTCATTCCCATGACCTGATGGAATGATTTGAGGCTCTTTATGTTCCTGGAGCAAGCAGGTGCCCTTGGACTCTACTTGCATGAGACAGGTCATATGGAGATGTTACTGGTGCCCACTCGAGCAAATCGACGATGAACAGGAAGACAGGTTGACAGGTTGTTTGTTTATTGAACTTGAGGCAGGCAGGATAAGATGGACGCAGATGGATATTATGATGACTGTCACCTCGTCCTTTGCCATCAGGCTCAGCCTTGTGACACTCTGATTTCATACTCCATTTATTTTGCTTTTCTCCCTGTTTTTACCCTGTCCATTTTAGGGTGAATTCCTAGGGGTAGAATTTTCAAGTCAAAGATAGTATTTTGGGGGTGGGTGGTGTTAGGGACCACAACTCGTGGTCCTCAGGGATCATTCCTGGTATTATGGGCGACGTATTTCTGAAGCAACCAGATGCCATTGGGCTACACTGGCACGTGATAGGGTCAAATGGAAATATTACTGGCGCCTGCTCAAGCAAATTGATGAATAACAGGATTCAAGTGATTCAAGTGATTATGGGTGACCATCTGATGAAAGGGATCCCTACCCAGGATCCTACATGCAGAGCATGTGTTTCAGCTCTTGGGATCTTCTCCCTGACCCAAGAGTATATGAGTCTGATTTGGCCACAGGAGTATCATGAAAGTCCTTCAATATGAGATTAGACTTCCCTTTAGTGTGGAAGCTCTTGAATCCCCGTGTTCTCACCAGCAATGTATCATTTAAAATATATTTGTACGTGAGGCCAGAAAAACAGCAAGTGGGGGGAACTTTCTGTGCACCCTGATGGCCTGGGTTCAATCCCAGGGTTCCATATGGGCCCTCAAGCCCCCTGAGTGATTCCTGAGAGCAGAGTCAGGAGTAAGACCTGACTTACATTAGATGCATGTAAGGCCATACATTACAGGGTATGGCCCAACAATAAAAAAAAATTTCAAATTAAAATAAAAGGTATTTGTGTTAATGCTATTGTAGCTGTGCAAAGGATTTTAATTTGTCTTCCTTTTCACTTCCAAATGTTTGCATTCCTTGATATTATCCTTTTGTACAAAGATTTGATAGAATAACTGTATCACTGTATCACTGTCTTCCCATTGTTCACCGATTTGCTCCAGATGGCACCAGAAACATCTCCATATGTCCTGTCTCATGCTAGTAGAGCCCAAGGGCATCTGCTTGCTCCAGGGACAGGAAGAGCCTCAAACCATTCTTCAGGTCATGGAACTGAGGTCCATAATTGTTTCTAGTTTTTGGCATATCAAATAAAACACGGGTAGCTTGCCAGGCTCTGCCATTTGATAGAATAAATTTGTAGAAGTTCTGGGCCTGGTACTTTGTTAGGGAGGGCTATGTATTTCCTAGTCACTGAAGATGTTACTAAGCTGTTTTGATTAAGTTTAGCAGTAATTAATGACATGATATTTATATATTTGATGATTTTTATCAGGCTACATATGATTATTTTTAACATTTGAGGTTCATTAATATTTTTTCCTCTGTAGCACCCGAGAAATTAGGATTGCTTCTTTAACTATGATATGTAACATATCTTTTCACAATAAGAAAATGTAGATAGCTTTCTACAATATGACGATTGTAAATAATATAACAAGAAATGGTAAGTTTGTACCATTTGTGTACATTCACTTCCTGTGGAGAGGGTCGTGCTTGGGACTATTAGACTTTGGAAAGCAGAGGAACTTTTGGGGCATCTGTAATGTGGTATAATTGCCCTGAGTAACATTAAGATATGTCATGAACTATTGTGGGTTACTTGTGACTGCTGTATGTAGTTGGGTGCTCTTTTAGAAATGCGCCAGAAACATAGCCATATTACTGGGAAATTACCCAGTACCGGAAGAGCCTGCTGTAGGGAAACAATTATATCTGGGTCACTTAAAAATTGGTATTTAAATTTCTATATGTAGCAGCTGTAATATTTTCTCAGTGAAAATATGATCCATATGGGAAGAAATTGTAAGAACTCTGTGAATAGGGGTTAAGCTGCTCTGGTAGAGTGATTTTCTATTTGCACAGTATTCATAGAGTATTCTAGGGCATAATGGATTTTAAGGCATCTTTTATTTTAGTTGGAATTATGTATTTTGGTCATTAGAGAGATTTAGAAGGTCTTTGCTTTATAAACATTACTGGCTCACAGCCTTGTCATTCCGTGGGTGGGGCTTTTGTTAGTGGTACTCGGGTGCTCTGCTCTTTCATCAGATTTTTCAGACTGTGGTCTCTGGGTTCTGTCATGCCCATAGTTGCTGCAGTATGCATTCGAGACCAGTCCCAGTTGTTGCCAGCACAGTTTTTTTAAAAGGGGTCATACCCCCCCCCCGAGCGATAGCCCAGCGGGTAGGCGTTTGCCGTGGCCAGCTAGCCGCAGGGTTCAATCCCCGCATCCCATATGGTCCCCGAGCACCGCCGGAGTAATTCCTGAGTGCGAGCCGGAGTAACCCCTGAGCATCGCCGGGTGACCCAAAAGCAAATAAAAAAATAAAGGGGTCATAAAGTTGAAAAGGGGTGAAAAGAGCACTTTGTGTAGTTAGTTGTTTTCTCTTCTCTTTGTAATATAAGAGCCTGACTTAAGTTCTTTAATTCAGATAAGCTCTTGCCAGCCACAGGACAAAATCAGTCAGGCTGCCTTTGCCTGCTAAGGCTCTTTCGCCACAGGTACTGATTGACTTGACGATTACCTATTGGGATTACTTGTGTCTTCCCGTTTTCTTCCCCCACCCCTCCTTTTTTTTGTCATTCTGTGTTTTAATTCCCAGTCATAGGATTCCAGTGAGAAGTAAGTATTGGAAACCATAGTCCCCCCCCAAACCTCACCCAGATAAGATCAGGTCCTTAGACCCTTGTATTTTCTCTTTCTCTTTACCTGTGATCTCACTGTGCAATTCCCAGGTCTTAGGAGTATCGTCCAAACAACACAGAAACTGCTAAATAGAAAAGAGAAGCTCTCCTGGCAAAGAAACAACTTGCTTAAATTGGAAAGCAGGTCTGACTAGCATTGACTACAGAGCAAGCTTCAAAGAGAAGGACTGGGAATCGGGTTTGCTCCCTGGCAGAGCAGTGTTCGAAAGTGCGATCCTCCCTCACCCCCACCCCCAAGGCGTGAGAAACATCCAGGGATTTAGTAGCACCCTCTGATGCAGTTGGAAGGAGAGTAGATTGGGGCCAGGACTTGTAGGGGAAAATGGAAATATTGTTAGGCTTCTCCCCCACGCAAAACAAGATGGCAGCGAGCCCTTGCGTATCTCTATACATGATGTTTGTGTGTGTGTTTGTTCTTTTGCTTTATTTTGGTGGGAGGGATGTCCACCCGGCAATGCTCAGAGGTAACTCCAGGCTCTGCACTTAGGAATTACTCCTGGTGGTGCTCTCGGGACCATATGGGATGCCTGGGATCGAACTTGGGTCGGCCACGTGCAAGGCAAATGCCCTACCCGCTGGACTATTGCTCTGGCCCCCCATGATGTTTGTTGTGAGACCCAGAAAGATAGGACCTTGGGGGTGGGACTTAGGCAAACAGGGAGACCTTGAGTACTTGTATATGTGTCTGCTTGTAGGTTTATAAAATTAGGAGTATGTCCTTGGCATTGTGCCAGCTCTGTGCCCCTCCTTATAAGTGAGTGCCCCCCAGGTGGAGGGAACGGCTCAGATACAGAATGTCAGAGCCCCCAGGACTGGTCTTCTCCTTTGACTTTGACTCAGAGACCCAGTCTCCTGGGGACGGCCTGTTATTTCATACATGGTGAAGGGAGCGGAATTCATGATTCTATGAATGAAATGGCGTGGAGCTGGCAGGGTTTCCTCCCTGAGGGCAAGTAACGTTATTTCTTTCTTCTTTTTTTTTTTTTTGAAAAGTGGTGTTGGACCAAATAAATGAAAGAACCTCTGGTAGAGTGACACTATTCAGTAGTCTAGTTTTAGTCTAGGGTAATTTTTATACATCACTGTCACTGTCTTCCGTTCATCATCGATTTGCTCGAGCGGGCACCAGTAACATCTCCATATGACCTGTCTCATGCAAGTAGAGCCCAAGGACACCTACTTGCTCCAGGAACATAAAGAGCCTCAAATCATTCCATCAGGTCATGGGAATGAGGTCTATAATTGTTACTGGTATTTGGCATATCAAATACGACATGGGTAGCTTGCCAGGCTCTGCCGTGCGGGTAGCATACTCTTGTAGTCATCTCAAAATCCAGCATTTATTGATGAACCGCGCGGCCGAGCCGGGCTGTGATAAGCTGGTCTGCTGGGAGGAGTTCTGACGAGGGGGAAGTCCAGATGTGGAAAATGGAGGTCCTCATGGAGTGGGGGGGTATTCTGGCTTGTTGTGAGGCTCTGCTGGGGAATTTTTATACATATTTAGTAATTTCCAAGAAGGTACTATATACAGTTAGTAGGTTTTCAGGAAACCCATGCATATTTATGAAGGGGAGTTAAGGGAACATACAAGACATGGGTCATATGTGTCCTGCACGCACACACACACACACACACACACATTGTTAGAAGTACCCGAGAGATAGCAGAGGGGTGATTGGCACATGCCTTGTATGTGTCTGACCTTGGTTTAATGTCTGGCTCTTCATGCAACCTTTGGCATCTCCAGGGTAGCCCTGGAGGCGTCCAAGCACCAACGGCCCAGGTGCCCTGGCTGGAGTTTGCTGGCACTGCAGGCCCTGAGCAGCACTGAGCCACTCTCCCCAGCTCTGGAGTGATGTTTATCTCTCTGAGGATCACCAGAGTAACCCCCAGAACCACTGAGAATTCCTTGGAGCCCTTCTCCCTACCCCTACACAGGACAAAGAAATGTCATCAGGGTTGGGGTTTTAGTATGTTAATGAGGAGATTATGGACTGTGGGTTCTGTCACACCAGAGTTGCTGTAATAAACATTCTAGACCTCTCCCAGTTGCTACCAGGTCTTTTTTTTTTTTCGGTGTTAATGACATATTTTATTTCTTTTTTTTTCCCTTTTTTAAATTTTTATTTTTACAATTACAAAGATATACAATTAAAAAGTTCATATTTGGGTTTTGGTCATACAGTGTTCCAGCACCCATCCTGCCACCAGTGCCCATCTCCCACCACCAACGTCCCCTGGTTCCCTCCCCCCTCCCCCAGCCCCTCCTCCATGGCAGGTTCTTTATTTCTTTCCCTTTCTCTCTCTTTCTCTTTTCCTTTCCCTCCAGACTATGGATTGCAGAACATACATTAAGGGTTGTCATGTGTATCCTTTTGCCTCTATTTAATGCTCAATTCTAGGTTGGCATTAGTACCCTCAACAATTGTTAGCACACTGTTCCATTTTCTGTCTTACCTAGCCTCTGACTCCCACACGTTTGTGATAATTTCCACCTTTGACAAGACCTCCTGATATATGTTTTACTTGACCTTGGATATTGGTATCATAATATGTACATATATATTTATGTTATGCAAATAAATGCAGTCATTCTATATCTGTCTCTTTCCTTCTGGCCAATTTTGCTCCAACATAATCTTCTCCATGTCCATCCATTTATAGGCAAATTTTATAACTTCATTTTTCCTAACAGCTGCATAGTATTCCATTGTGTAGATGTACCAAAGCTTCTTTATCCAGTCATCGATTTTCGGGCACTCTGGTTGCTTCCAGATTCTGGCTATTGTGAATAATGCTGCTATGAACATAAAAGTAGGGATGGTGTTTCCGCTGCGTATTTTTGGTTTCCCAGAGTAGATTCCCAGGAGTGGTATGGCTGGGTCAAATGGGAGTTCAATTTCTAGTCTTTGGAGAAATGTCCATATTGTTTTCCAGAAAGACTGTACCAGCCGGCATACCAGGACTTTTTTTTTAAAGGGTCATAAAATGATAAGATAGTCACTTATCTCCTCCTCATTATTGGGCCGTGTCCTGGGGTCATGAACAAAGATATTCTTTTTATTTATTTATTTATTTACTTGTTTACTTACTTATTCATTCAATCATTCATTTATGTATTTGTTTGTTTTTTGCTTTTTGGGGTCATCCCCAGTGATGCTCTGCATTCAGGAATTACTCCTGGTGGTGCTTGGGGGACCATATGGATGCCAGGGATCAAACTCAAGTTGACTACATGTAAGGCAAATGCCCTACCCACTGTACTATTGCACCATCCCCCAAAGAGACTTTTTATACATTTATTTATTTATTCACTCATTTATTTATTTGTTTATTTTTATCATACCTCCGTGAGATATACAATTACAAAGATATTCATGTTTGGGTTTCGGTCATACAATGTTCCAGCCCCCATCCCTTCATTAGTGCCCATTTCCCACCACCAATGTCCCCAATTCCCTCCCCCCCTAGTCTGCCTCTATGGCAGGTTCATCCCTTTTTCTCTTTCTCTTTCTCTCTCTCCTTCTCTCTTCCTTCTCTTCCATATTGTGGATTGTAATACACACACTTAGAGGTTATCATATGTATCTTTTGCCTGTATTTAATGCAATGCTCAGTTCTAGGTTGATGTTAGCACTTTTGACAATTATTAGCACACCATTCCCTTCTCTGTCTTACCTAACCTCTGACTCCCACACGTTTGTGGTAATTTCCTGCTTTGGTCCAGTCAGAACCAGAAAGCAATAACAAGATGGCTTCTCACAGGGAGTGCTTATCAAACCTTCCAAACTGTTGGCCTTGGCCAGTCTATTTTAGCTTAATTCAAAATATTTTAAGTTTGAGGGCAATGAGAAGGAGCACTAAATTGTAAATAGTTTTGATTATCTGATTATATGTTATAAATCAATATGGTTATTACTGAAGAGCATTTATTTGATATGCCAAAAACCATTAACAATTATGGATCTCATTCTCATGTCCTGAAGGAATGATTTAGGACTCTTCCTGTTCCTGGAGCAAACAGATGCCATTGGGCTACACTTGCTTGCAACAGGACGTATGGAGATGTTCCTGGTGCCTGCTCGAGCAAATCAATGAACAACGGGAAGACAGTGATACAAGTGATACAGGTGTTCTTTTTTACCCCTCAGGTTTTGTTGTCTTTTTTTTTTGGGGGGTGGCCATTGGGCCACACCCAGCTATGTTCAGGCCTTACTCCTGGCTCTGCGCTGATCAGAGATAATTCCTGTTAGGGCTTCAAGACCATATTCAGTATCTGGGATTGAACCCATGTCAGCTACTTGCAAATGCCTGTACCCACTGTACTGTCTCTCTGGTTTTACTGAGATCGTCTTGTAATCATAAGAACCCACAGATTGTTCTAACTGTAATATTACCTTTAAAGGGACAAGTCTATGGAAACTCACAGGTGTCTGTTTCTTGCAATGAGTATTGTTGTCCAATACAAAACACTAGTCCAAACTTAGAGGTGATTTTTTTTCTTCTTTATAAAAAATGCATTTATTTTAAAATTTAAAATCTTCTAATTTAATTGAAGAACTGATTTACATAGTTATTGGTGTGAGTTTTAGGCATACAATATTTCAATACGAATCCGACCACCAGTGTCAGCTTCCTTTACCAGTGTTCCTTTGCTTCCTCCCACCTCCCTTTTTGTCTTCCTTAGGATGTTCTCATTTATTGTAATGTTCTCAAGGTTTGTCCATGACGTTTGTAATAGAATAATGTTCTATGCTAGGAGTACTCATTGTGTTTATCCATTCATCAACAGCTAACCATTTGACCTTCCTTCTTTCCTTCTTTAATTCCTTCCTTCCTTCGTTCCTTCCTTCCTTCCTTCCTTTTCATTCTTTTTTCTTTCTTCTCTCTCTCTCTTCCTTCCTGCCTTCCTTCCTTCCTTTCTTTCTTCTTTTTTTCTTTCTTTCTCTTTCTCTCTCTCTTCCTTCCTTCCTTCCTTCCTTCCTTAGAAAGAGGTGATTTTTTAAAAAAGCTAAAAATATAAGTTGTTCATTAGTAGTGTTTCTTACGAAATACTAAATATACTAAAAAAGGTATGAACAAGGAGAAGTGGAGTTTAGAGTGTCTCTAGGTTGAATAAACAGGGAAGTCCTCTCAGATAAAGCGATATTTTACCGAGACTCTATGAAAGGAGTAAGGTTTATTAGAATCTCGAGGAAGAATTTTCCAGGCAGACACCAGCTAATACACAGGTGGTAACAAGCTTGTTTTGCTCCAGCAAGAGACGGAGCAGCTCAGGCAAGGCCAGATCTGGTGAATCTCACAGGCTTGCATTTGGTATTGGGTGTGGGGGAGTTTTAAGTGTCTGCTACGCCTAAGAGTTCTGAGTGTTTGTTGATTTTTCATGACTTAACTATTGTGATAATAGTCAAATCTCAGCGTGTACCAGGATAATATATACAACTCTGTTCTTTGGGAAGAACGAGAACAAGAGTCTTAATATAGTCTAGTAAGTAGACTCAAAGTTAAAGCGAGGCCTGATACACATAACTAATCTTTGTGTTAGGTAATGAGAGGTGATTACAGTAATATGTTCAGTTAATTAAATTTTAATCATTTTCTTGGTGCCATGTAGCTTATCACAATTCTTGATATACTATAGTTTAATATGAAAAGATGAGCATTCAATAATTTGTATTCAACACCGTCATATTTGATGTGTCTTAAAATTAAGATATAGGTAGGCTTAAAATAATGAGCTATTTAGAAGCATTTTAGATTTACACACAAGTAGTAAAGATGGCCCAGAGAAGAGAGATTCCGTATGCTCACCTGCAAGTATCTCTTATTCTCAGTATCTCACGTTAAAGTGTGACATGTTTGGCAAAATTGAGGAAGCAGTATTGATAATACGTTGCATCATTCAAAACACAGGAATTTCCCCCTTCTCCAAATAACACAGGAACGGCTGAATAAAAAAGGGTCTATTGTTCAAGTTGGGAAGCTGCCTCACCGTCATAGAGTAGGTAGGGCAAGATTCAAAAGGAGGAATAAGAATTCTGATTCCTGTTTGTTTGACTTGGGGCCACACCTGGTGGTTCTCGGGGCTTACTTCCAGCTCTGAGCTCAGAGAGCACTCTGCTGAGCGTGGGAACCTATGGATGTCTGGAATCAAACCCTGGCCAGCCATCTGCAAGGCAAATGTCCTACCCACCGTACTATTGCTCCATTCCCAGCGGCCTGATTAGTTTGTGTTTGCTCTTGGGGTCGTACTTGGCGGGGCTTGGGGCTACTCACTCCAAGAAGTTCTCTGGGGACTATATGGTACCGAGTGTTTAACCCCAGGCCTTAGCATGCAGAGTATGTACCTTTGAGCTATCTCCTGGCCCCAAGATGTTTGTGCTGAGTAGGGTTGGGGTGACATAGACTATACATGTTTAGGATTTTTACAGGAATAATCATGAATATTTATGAGGGAGAAAGGTAGGTAGGCACAATTGAGAAATTTACAATTTAAATTTAGATTAGTGTACACACATAATCAAATATCTCCTCTAGAGAAAAGGGCAGAGAAGTATCATCATATTCATGTATTTTAGTATGGTAATGAGCAAAACGGGTGATGGAAGTCCCGGAAGCTCCATTGCTCTCTCTCCACCTCTCAGTTCTGTCTAGCCAGGGGTCTGGGAGCCTGTTCCAAGTTATCTCTTCACCCAGAAATGACTGTCTCCCAGGCACCTGCTTAATAGTGCTCTGTCTAAACTGAAAGCTCCTGCCAGTCTGCCATGTCATTTTTCTCTTTCCTTAATGCTAGAGACTCCACCTCAGTTTTGAGAAGAAAAGGGAACATTGGAGTTGGTGGAAAGATTTGATTATCTGATTATAATTATGATGAACTAAAGCCTCTGCTTGCACGGCGGTTTTGAAGCTCACTACCTGGTCACGCACACCTCCCAGGTTGAGAGCAAGACTGATTTCAGGATCCAGCTATAAGCTTCAGGGTCCGTGAATATAAAGATCTGTTATCATTTCCAAATATTAGAAAAACAAATCTCAGCACTGAATGGACTGTCCCTCTAAGTAAGAGGGCCGCAGAATTAGCAGGGAGGTGGGGCTCACAGCTTACACACGCAGCTTGCCCCTAGTCGGTGCTGTTCCATGTGAACCGGTCTGTGGTAGCTGTGGAATAAGATGGCAGCCTCCTGGCAGGCCCTGCCCTTTAATGTATTTTTGTGACAGAAAATATGGTGATTGACCTTGAAGTTTCCATTTTTGCTGCCACTCAAGCGAGGGACATGAGTAAGGGTCAAGTGAAAGCTTAGTTGTCAGGCAGCTTGCGACAGGTTGGCGATGTTGGACTCCTGTCCCAGAACATCCAACTTGTCTTTATGGTCACAAGAAGGACCATGGAGGTCAAGGATGGGTCCAGGATAGGGAAGCACTGTTTTAGGCAGGGTATGTCACAGCTGTGGGGGCGCCAGGCTCATCAGTATATTTGCTGAGGGTTGAGCACCTGAGGGCCACTGTCTTTTTTAATTATACCACCATGAGATATACAGTTACAAAGATGTTCATGATTGGGTTTCAGTCATACAGTGTTTTAGCACCCGCCTCCACCAGTGCACCCTTCCCAACACCAATGTCCCCAGATTCCCTCCCCTCCCCCACCTGCCTCTATGGCAGCAAATTTATTCTCTCTTGGCAGCAATTTCTCTCTCTCTCTCTCTCTCTCTCTCTCTCTTTCCCCATTTGAATATTGTAGCTTGCAACACATATATTTAGGGGTTATCATGCATATCCCTTTGCCTACATTCAATGTTTAGTTCGAGTCTGGTGTTACTATTTCCAACAATTATTAGCATACTGGTCCCTTCTCTGTCTTACCTAACCTCTGACCCCCTCACTCCTGGTAGATTCCAACCATTGTCAAGTCCTGAGGTCCACTTCTGATAGCCTCCAAATAAAAACTCCAGGCTCTGCTTTCCCTCCTTTAGGAAATGATAAGTGGGACATTTTTGATATTCTCATTAATCCATAGCCAAGCAGGTTTTCTGGTTTCTGTTACTGAACTTAGCTTCTCCTTTTCTTGGGCTGGTTTCAGTGAGTGCAGTTTTTTGAGTATTTAAAACATGATTAGAGGCATGTTTTATTTGATATATAAATGTGTTAATTATCTAACAGTACTGAGTTTTCTATCAAGAAAATATTTAAAATAAGTCTTCTCTCATAAAAAAATCTTCAACTGGTTGATATATTTACATAAAAAACAAAGTAAAAATATCTTGTAAGAATTTCTTGAAGACCATGTGAAGATTCTAATAACAAGCCAAGGCTTATAAACAGTCAGCAACTAGAAAAGTGAAAACTATTCAAATACGTATAATTTAGAGGTTTACATTAGGTCAGAGTGACTATAAATTAACAAAACAATAGTACACTGGAGGGGAAAACTCAAAAAGCAGAGGTAGAAGCTCATATCTATACTGAATATTTGGAAATTGATAACAAACTTATAAATGGCAGAAAAGTGGCAACCAAGCGCAACACTGGACATTTATCAGTGAAATTTTCCTGGATGACCCCAGCACCCATGGGTGTGACTTTAGGTGGCCCAAGGTGACCCAGATAATCCCCATCGCAGCACTGTATCCTTGGTCCGAGCACTGAAGCGCCTGGTTGGCTGAGATTGCAGGAGGAATGCAGCCTGAGACTCTGTGAAGCCTGGGGAATTGCCAAAACAGCAATGTCAAATATTTAGTCTCCTAACAAAAAATTACCATTTTCTAAATGTAAGGGAAATAAATATGTTGATCTCTCTGGGAAAAAAAATAAGAAAAGATGTACAAGTTGGGAGAGGATAAATAGCTTTTACCTTTGATCTGCATATTAGTAAAAAGTGTAATGAACATAAATTTAGGTCTCCCAGAAGTGGGGGAAAATGGCAAGCACATAAAATGCTAAAAGAAAGAGGAAAGTAACTTCTCTACATCTATTTAAAAACAAAACAAAACCTGTCTAATGACCTAGTAGTCCCTCCCTGGTAAGTATTCTGCATAAAGAAAATTCGAATCCATTTTTTATTTTATTTTATTTTATTGAGTTACTGTGCCATACAGATAGAAGTCTGTTCATGATCGGGTTTCAGTCACAATGTTCCGACACCCATCCCTCACCAGTGCACCTTTCCACACCACCAATGTGCCCCCTTACCCTCCTGCAGCCACCCACCACCCAGCCTGTCTCTATTCCATGCACTTTCCTTCTTCCCCTCTCTGTCCCAACGGGCATTGTGGTCTGCAATTCAGATACTGAGAGGTTACCATGTTTGTGCCCTCACCTATTCTGCACAGTTTTTATACAGTAGTCATTTACCACTATCTTTGTCATAGTCGCCCCTTCTCTGTCCCAACTGCCTTTTCTTCAAGAGGTTGAAGCCAACTTCCAACCATGGACCAAACCTCCAGGCCCTTGTTTCTACTGTCCTTTTGGTTTCATATTATGGTTTTACAATATTGGTTTCATATTATGGATTTTACATCTCACAAATGAGCACAATCATTCTGTGTCTGTCCCTCTCCTGGCTTATTTCAGTCAGCATGATACGCTCTATGTCCATCCATTTATAAGCATATTTCGTGACTTCATTCTTCTTAACAGCCGCATAGTATTCCATTGTGTAGAAGGACCATAATTTCTTTAACCAGTTGTCTGTTCTTGGGCATTCGGGTTGTTTCCAGATTCTGTCTATTGTGAATAGTGTTGCAATAAACATAGAAGTGCAGATGGTGTTTCTGCTGTGTGTTTTTGAAGCCCCAAAGTAAATGCCCGGAAGTGGTATTGCTGGTTATATGGAAGCTCAATTTCTAGCTATTTGAGGAATGCCCATATTGTTCTCCCCAAAAAGGCTAGACCAGTCGGTACTCCCACCAACAATGGAGAAGAGTACTATACAACTCTATTGTTTTTAGGAGGTTTTCAGTGGATTATTTGGGATTTTCTAAGTACTGTATCATGTCATCTGCAAAAAAGTGAAAGCTCGGCTTCTTCCTTTCCTATCTCCATACCCTTGATATCTTTTTCTTACCTAATTGCTATGGTAAGTACTTCAAGTGCCATATTAAATAGAAGTGGTGAGAGTAGGCAGCCTTGGCTTGTCCTGACCTTAGGGGGAAAGCCTTTAGTTTTTCCCCACTGAGAATAATGTTTGCTTTGGGCTTGTGATCGATGACTTTGACCATATTGAGGAAGGTTCCTTCAACTCCCATTCTGTTAAGAGTTTTTAATCATGAATTGGTGCTGGATTTTGTCAAATGCTTTCTCTGTATCTATTGATATTATAAGGTTTTATCTTTTCTTTTATTGATATGGTGTATTATGTTGTTTGACTTGCAAATGTTAAACCATCCTTGCATCCCTGGGATGAATCCTACTTGGTCATGGTGTATGATCTTTTTGATGCATTTTTGGATTCTGTCTGCTAGTATTTTGTTGAGGATCTTTGCATCTGTGTTCATCAGGGATATCAATCTAATTGTTTTTTGTGATGTCTCTGTATATTCTGGGTATCAATGTGATATTTGCCTCATAGAAACTGTTTGGTACTGTTTCTATTTCTTTAGTTTCCTAGAAAAACTTGAAAAGGATTGGCAGTAGATCTTTAAAGTTTTGAAAGAATTCACTGGTGAATCCTTCTGGGCCTGGGCTTTTGTTTTGGGGAGACTTTTGATTACCATTTCAAATTACTCGATGGTGATAAGTTTGTTCAGGTATTTCAGATCTTCTTGGTTCAACCTTGGGAGATTATACGACTCTAGAAATTTATCCATTTCTTAAGGTTCTATTGTTCTGTTGCATAGAGTGCAATTTTTGTATGTAATCTGCTATATGTGTTATTTCATTTTGACTTGAAGTAGTATGCATATTAGTTTCCATAAAATTTAATTTGTATATGATGACATAGAGAGTTTTTTCCTACATCATTTTTCAAAAAAAAGGTCAACTTTTTTTGCTTTAAGGATATTCTTAACAAATAATTAAAAATTTAAAAATTAGTGAATTTTCACCCTGTGCAGGGTGAAAACATTTCTTGGAGGTTTCTTTATTGTTTTTATATGGGCGTACTCACCTTTTGACTGTGGGGGATTGTTATAATGTAGTTTGTGCTGAAGTATGTGCTGAAGTAAGTGCTTTGGGATGTCAAATTACTAGAAGACTTGCTTAGGGAAAAGATGATCGTTATATTAAACTTGCTAAAAATTTTTATAACCTGATTGTGAGGGGGGAAAACCACCTTCCGAGTTGATAGATTTGAAAACCCTACAGTGAGTGGTGTCTGAATGCAAATAGCTCCCCTTTGATGAAACTCTAGCTTTTAGCTATATGCAAATAATATGGAATTTTAAGTCAGATTAGTCTCTGGAAAAGCACTCAGTTTGGGGTGGGGAGATGTTGTTCGCTTTGTAGTTTGAGTCACATCTTTTTATATCATTACTTAGTGCTCCAAGCAGTGAGCATGGTAATATCTAAAAACTCTCAGCCCTTTTTGTCCTCATTATAAATCGGAAATTGTAAATGCACTGGTTGAGCTGAGCAGCACCTTCTGAGAGCAAGAATGTCATCACGTCTGTGGAGAGAGGAGAGCCAGGGAATGCTGATTAAAGGGTCTCTCTGGGGGTACTGGTCGTCTCTAGGAGACTGGCCTTGGCTGTCTTGGCTCCATCTGTGGGTCTATGTCTAATCTCTTAAAAAAAAATGCTGTTTCTCTGGCTGTAACTGGTGAATCTCAGCTACCGGTAGAAAATAACACTTCCAGGAAGAAGTGGTTGTTATGTAGGGAAAATGGTTAAGTACCGGCTAGACACATTGGCCCAGCCTTTCATCAAAATTCCAATCTATCAGAAAGTATCTTTTCTGGAAGTATTTTTTCTAACTTTATGTTTGTTTTGTTTTGTTGCTGACAATCGGTGTTCCCTCTTCTGATTAACTTTAGACTAAGGTCTAACGTTTTCAACCTGGGTACTGTCATCGTTTTTGTTTTTAGAGTCACGTCTGGTGGTTCTCAGGACTCACGCTCTTTGACTCTGTGTTCAAGGATTAGTCCTGGCTTGGGGGCACCATATGGGATGCCAGGGATTGAACCTGGGATGACAAGTCCAGGAAAGTACCGTACTCATTGTAGTAGCTCCCTGGCCCAACTCATGATATTTTGAGTTAGAGAAAATTCTTGATTGTGCTGGAGGCCACCCTGTGCATTGTAGAATGTTCAGATGTGTAGCGGCATTGAGATTCCACTCAAGGCCCTAAGGACAGCGGTGGCATGGAGGCTTGCTGCTCCCTTTGGCAGCTTTGCTGCCGAGACTAATAACCATCTCTGCTTCCCCAGAAATACATCAGTGCTTCAACTCTGGAGTTTGAAGGATCGGTGTGTATGCTTTTTTTTTTACATTTTTAAAAAATTAATTAATTAATTTTAGTTTTTTTTGGGGGTCACATCTGGCAATGCTCAGGGGTTACTTCTGACTCTGCACTTGGGAATTATGCCTGGTGGTGCTTGGGGGACCATATGGGATGCCCGGGATCTAACCCAGTTTGGTCATGTGCAAGGCAGATGACCCCTTGTACTCCCTCCCCACTGTACTATGGCTCCGCCCGCTTGTGTTGGAAGTATCTTGAGTGAAGTGTGAGCAAGTTAGGCTCAGTTTTCCTCCGTCTCTCTCAGGAGTGCCTGGGCGGGTTAACATGGTGAGTTGGCCAGGAGCACCCATATGATGGGGGACACTATATACCACTAGCCCCACCGGGCAGTGGTTAAGTTACCCAGAGGGTCACTTGATCTTCAAGGCATAGGAACTGTCCACACCACCTGACTTTCTCTGGGCACAGTGGCCTTGGGCTAGAGCAAGGGTTTGCTCTGGGCAGGAAAAGGAAAAATCACTCTTTGTATGGAGCAAGGTTTCCAGACCCATCTACTCTCACAGAAAAGGCCGGAGCGATAGCACAGCGGGTAGGGCGTTTGCCTTGCCCGACCCGAGTTCAATCCCTGGTATCCCATATGGTCCCCCAAGCACTGCCAGGGGTAATTCCTGAGTGAAGAGCCAGGAGTAACCCCTGAGCATTGCTGGGTGTGTGACCCAAAAAGCAAAAAAAAAAAAAAAAAAAAGAATTTCAGAAGGAGATAAATTATGAGGTAAAATATCCTTATTCAGGAAATGAAACAAACAAACAAACAAACAAAAAGGGTGGCGGCCTTTGAGAGAATGGGAGCGTCTCTTTCCAGCGGGAGGAGAGCCCAGGGTACACAACGCAAGTTGAGATGTGGTGAGTGCCTGAGTGGGAAATGTAGGTGCTACTTTGGTTTTGTCAAATCGGTTTGATAGTCCCACCGAACTGCCCCCACTTGGGGCTGTCTGTGGAAGTGACCGGGCATTGTCAGAGAAGCAGCTTTGGAATTTACTGATCTTTCACTTTACTTCTTTTGAAAAAAGTATTGTTTGGAATCATACCTGGAAATGCTCATGGCTCTGTGCTCAAGGTCTCTGTTGGCGATGCTCAGTGAGCCATAGGCAGCCACCAGGATCCAATCAGGCCTCGCCACATGCAAGGCAAGTGCCTTAACCTCCGTTTTAGCTCTCTGGTCCTCTGTTCTGTCCTTACCATAGACCTTTGTTCCTCATGAACCTTTTCCTTTCTGAGGCAGGGCCTGGGTCATGGTGAGGCCTGGGTCACGCTGGAGCGAGCCAGATTCTATCTGAATGATTTTTGAATTTCATGCTTTTGGGCAGCTTTGCCTGGAGATAAGTGACTTCTTTAATCCACATCTTGGTTTGGTTATTTCCTGCGAGAGAAATTTTGCTGGGAGCTTCCTGACCCACATTCCCCCACCCCCGCCTCCCACCCCTGGGCCTCCAGCTTCACTTGGGTCTACCCCCTTACAGGCTCCAGACTTCTCTATGAAGTAGCCTAATAGTGAGATTAAATGAGATAGTGTCCCTCTTCTGTACTTAGAGCGCAATGGCATGCCGTTCATTCTCTTCCTGTGCTGTCTTTACCTCGTCTCTGTTTCTTGCTGAAGCCAATTGATTGCTATCATTTATAGAACCTAGAAACTAAACCCCACGCCCAGCGTGTTGCACACTCCTATGTCCACAGTATCATTTATAGAACCTAGACACTAAACCTCACGCCCAGCGTGTTGCACACTCACTGCCTCCACAGTATCGTTTATAGAACCTAGAAACTAAACGTCACGCCCAGCGTGTTGCACACTCACAGCCTCCACAGCATCATTTATAGAACCTAGACACTAAACCTCATGCCCAGCGTGTTGACACTCACTGCCTCCACAGTATCATTTATAGAATCTAGAAACTAAACCTCACGCCCAGCGTGTTGCACACCTCACAGCCTCCACAGCATCATTTATAGAACCTAGAAACTAAACCTCACGCCCAGCGTGTTGCACACTCACAGCCTCCACAGTATCATTTATAGAACCTAGAAACTAAACCTCACGCCCGGCGTGTTTCACACTCACTGCCTCCACAGCATCATTTATAGAATCTAGAAACTAAACCTCATGCCCAGCGTGTTGCACACTCACTGCCTCCACAGCATCATTTATAGAATCTAGAAACTAAACCTCACGCCCAGCATGTTGCACACTCACTGCCTCCACAGTATCATTTATAGAATCTAGAAACTAAACCTCACCCAGCGTGTTGCACACTCACTGCCTCCACAGCATCATTTATGAATCTAGAAACTAAACCCACGCCCGCTGCTCAAACCTAACTACCTCCACGTGCACCACCCAAAGCAACTAACCCCCCAAACACCCCCCACCATCCGCCGCACCTCCTGCCTCCCAGTATCATTTAAGATCTAAAAAAACCTCACGCCCTACACTCACATCCACAGTACATAATTTAACTAACTCACGCCCGGTGACCTCCTACGCACAGACTTTATAGAATCTGAACTACTTCTGCCCGGTGTTGACACTCACTGCCTCCCAGTATCTTTATAGATCTAGAATACCCCGCCCGTTTAACCACTGCCTCCACGTATCATTAGATCTAGACTACGCGGTTGCACTCACTGCCTCCACAGTATCATTTATAGAATCTAGAAACTAAACGCCATGCCCAGCGTGTTGCACACTCACTGCCTCCACAGTATCATTTATAAGAATCTAGAAACTAAACCTCACACCCAGCGTGTTGTACACTCACTGCCTCCACAGTATCATTTATAGAACCTAGAAACTAAACCTCATGCCCAGCGTGTTGCACACTCACTGCCAGCTATAAAATCTAGAACTAACCCACGCCAGGGCACACTCACTGCCCCACAGTATGTAGATCTTGAACTAACCCACGCCCGCGTTTCACCACGCCAACGCCCCCCAACCTACGGCACCCCGCCCACGAAACCCCCACACACTCACCCACCCTACGAACCTAGACTAACTCACGGTTGACTCACTGCCTCCACAGATCATTTGAGAACCTAGAAACTAAACCCACGCCAGGCAACCACGCCCACAGATATTAGCTACCCCCCCCACACGCTCACCGAACTAAACCTACGCCCAGCGTGTTGCACACTCACTGCCTCCACAGTCCATTTGTAGAATCTAGAAACTAAACTCACACCCAGCGGTTGCACACTCACTGCCTCCACAGTATCATTTATAGAATCTAGAACTAAACCTCACACCCAGCGTGTTGCACACTCACTGCCTCCACAGTATCATTTATAGAATCTAGAAACTAAACCTCACGCCCAGCGTGTTGCACACCTCGCTGCCTCCACCTCTAACCCTTGGGACCGCAAGTGGATAACGCCTGATGTCCTTTATGTCTGCTGTCCCTTTGCCTGGAACTGGCTTCCCAGAAATCCATGTAGCTCCAACCTTCTTTATTTCCCTCTGCTTCTGTTACCTACCAGGAAAGCCTTCACTGGCCTTAAATAGGATTTGTCCTCTATGTTCTGTGCTTCCCATCCACCTGACCCTTCTTGTTTTCCTCCAGGCCACTCAGCATCTAGTGACATGGTTCTGTTTGTGACTGTCTCTTCCCACTAGAACATGAACCTCGTGAGAAATGGGAGCTCTCTGTTAAGTGCTCAGTGGCTTGGGCAGTACTTAGCCTGCATTTGGTATTCAGCAAACATGTGCTGAAGGCATGAATAAATGAATATTATATAGTCCTTGCATTTTTAAGGACAAAAAGTACGATTTAAAATATTTAGATTATTTCTTATTGGCCATACCTCCAAATATTCAAAATATTATTCCCTTTAGAGGTGATCACATTTTTCTCTTCCCTATACAGTAAATGATTTCTTCTGAGGCCTTTTTCTTTATGCAGTTTTAATTTTAGAGACCTCTTAATTGTATCATTAACATTCTCTCTGTAGGTCACTGTTGTATGGTAGATGGGAAAATAGAGAGACCTGTGTTCTACTTATATAATCTTTTCTGCCCTTCAACTGGTTGTCAAAATCTTTAGCATTTGTTTTTTAAATGAAAATTGAATTAGCTTTTCTTAATGAAAAATTGGTACTTTTTTATGATGTGTGGCTTTTAATTATTTGGGGGTTCCCTCTAAAAAGAAAAGCAAACATTTTTTTAAACAATGAGGGTTTTGTGACATTCTTTTATGTTTTTAGCAATTTTGATCATAAGAGCACGTAGCAGCATGATGAGTTGTGTGTCTTTGAAACTCTCCTCTAAGGACTAGAGTCATCAGGGGCCCAGTGTGCATGTTTTGCATGGAGGAGCCCTGGGTTTGAACCCTGGATGATCCCCTGAGCTCTGCCTGGTACGGCTCCAAACAAACAGCAAAGCTAAAAAAAATAGTTATTCTCCTAAATTCCTGCGTATCTCTGCCCTTTCATTGAATGTGTATCATGACTCCTTTGGAGTAATAAAATACTGTAAGAATAGGGATCCGGTTTCCTTGTAAGTTTCCTTAGTACTGTGGAAAAGTCTGTTCAGCTTTGCTCTAAGTTATCTTTGAGATCTTTTGCTATAGGTTATCTTTCACAGTTTATTTGAGAAAACAGGCTTAAACGATTTTTTTTAAGTGGGAATGACAAGATTTTACCACTTACCAATGTTCATAAGACATTTCTATTTTAGTATAAGACTAATATCCAAAGTCAGGAAAAACAGGGGCCAGGGAAAATAGCCAATGGCTGGAAGGTTGCTGCAAGTGTGTGTGGGGCCAAGGGCAGCTAGGCCAGAGAAGGGGCCAATATGACAAACACTTTTAGAGATGGTCGCTCTGGACACTGAGTGCTGAAGGGAGGTGAAGGGGGTGAAGGGATACATGATAACCTTCCGGTATCTATACTGCAAACCGTAATGTCCAAGGGGGTGGGGAGGGAGGGAGGGAGGGAGGGAGAGAGAGAGAGAGACAGAGAGAGAGAGAGAGAGACTGAGAGACAGAGAGAGAGAGCAGAGAGAGAGAGAGAGAGAGAGAGAGAGAGAGAGAGAGAGAGAGAGAGAAGAGGCAAAGTACCTGACATAGAGGCAGGCTGGGAGGGGGAGGGAATCTGGAGACATTGGTGGTGGGAAATGGGCACTGGTGGAGGGATGGGTGCTGGTTCACTAATCATGAACCTCTTTGTAATTGTAGGTCTCATGGTGGTATAGTAAAATAAACAAAAATTTTTAAAAAGTGAAAAAAAAAGAGTGTCCATGCGTGGGCATTCTGTGCGTGACCATTTGTACTCAAGCATGAGCATCTAGTTTCTAATCTTTATGTATGTCATCCCGTGAGTCTCACTATATGTGTATTTTTCCATCTGCTAAGGGCTTCTTGCGCTGAGTGCTGAAACTTTGCATAGCAGAGTTCTGAAAAGCCCTGCCCAGAAGTTTTTGCTCAGGTTACGCTGCATTCTTTTGATCTTACTCAGAGAACTTCTAAAGTGTGTGTGTGTGTGTGTGTGTGTGTGTGTGTGTTTTTATATCCTCTCTCTCTCTCTCTCAACCCCCGGCCCACCAGCCCTATGTAAAAGATTTCCTTGTCTCCAGTGAATTTCTTTTTTAGCATTTCTCCTTTCCAGTGTCTCATCTTGAGGTTAATATATGGAAGTTTGGGAACTTAAATTATTTGCAGTTAAGCTTATTTCATGGGTTCACATCACTCAGTCTTGGTTGGCTCAGTGATAGAAAGTTTGAACTTATATAGTCATTTCCAGCTCTCTTTCCCATTTCTCCCGACTTTCAGCTTGTCTAATTTGGGTAGAGCTATTTCTGTTCCTCACGTTGGACACTGGGAAAGCCAGCTCCACCTCGCTCCCATTCTTAGCTCCACAGAGCTTCCTTCTGACTCACAGAGGGCGACTTCGTGGCTACGCGGGGTCTGCTTGGCACCCCCTGTATTGTAGATATTTTGTTTTAGAATTAACTGTATAATTCTAAATCCGTCCTTCCTTCCTGCTCAAGCAAAATGGTTATTTATTTCAAGAAATTTACAGAGACTGCGAGGAGAAGTATGTGTCCAAGAGAGAAGCTGGGGTTCTGCAGAGTGAATAAAACCTGCTCCCGCTGTCATCACTTCACCACGTCTAGGAGTTACGTTGTTCATTTTGCCAGTTAATTTGCTTTAATTAGGTATATTCTACATATGAGTGAAACTATTTAGTAACTGATTTTTATGTTCTTGTTTCATGCATTACAGTCCCCTCAAGTTCCTTTCATTTTTGTTACCAAAGACAGGTTGTTATTTTTCACATTAGCATTTTTTCTAATTCTTTTTAAAGATGAGTATTCCATTGAGTAGCTAGACCATGGCTTCTTTACTCAGTCACCTGTTAAGGGGCATTTAGGTTGCTTCATATTTTGATGCTAGTAGTTTTGCTGCTGTGAACATATGCATATAAATATCTGTTAAATTAGTGTTTTCTGTTCTACAGAGTGGTATTGCTGGATCATATAGGTATCTCCCATTTTAACTTATTTCAAAATCTTCGTATTTAGAAAGTAATATTTTAATTAAAATCTTCCTAGTTATCCCACTGTAGAGGCTCTATGGTGATAGAACATGGGCTATCTGTAGAAAGATTATGACAACAACTAAATTTGCTTCACAGATTAGTTACAGAATCTTTGATTTGTTCGGGAGGCTCCAACAGGTGAAAGACTCCGAGCCGCGCTGTTTGCTCCTTTGATTGGTGGACCCTAGGGGCCACACAGCATTCAATGTAAGCCAGGCCTAAAAGAGGGCCAGAGAGAGGAGAAGGTTACGGGCCTCGTGCAGCTGGCCCCAGTTCAAATCCCAGCACCACATATTGTTCCTCAGGAATAGCTCCCGAACACCACAACCCAAGAGGGGAAAGGTGGAAACTTAGAGTCTAACCCCCGGAGGAGTAGAAGGTTGCTGTCCATCCCTGTGGGCATCTTGTTCATTCTTCTTTTTCCCAACGTGCTGTGATCTCTGCCTCCACTCCTGCATGTCGGCTGATTTGTCTGAGTTACAGTTTTTTTTGCAATGATGATTTTAGAAATTAAGAACTCGCGGATGCCACGCTTTTCAAGAAACTACTGGTTATTTTTGCACAGATACTAATGTCTCTGTCAAGAAAAAAAATAGTGGGGCCAGAGTGGTAGTACAGTGGCCTGGGATGCTACTGACCTCGGTTCAGTCCCTGGTCCCGGTCCCCATGTGGTCCCCTCGGACTCCACCCGGGAGTGATCCAGGAGTGCAGAGCCAGGAGCAATCCCTGAGCACGCCAGGTGTGGCCCCAAAACAAAAACAACAACAACAAAAAAAAAAAAAAAAAGAAAGAAAGAAAGAAATAGTATGTCAGGCAAGTTTAGATAAGATCTTAAAAAATAGGGGCCGGAGCGATAGCCCAGCGGGTAGGGCGCTTTGCCTTGCACGCTGCCGCCCATGCCGCCCATGCCGCCCAGGTTCGATCCCCAGCATCCCATATGGTCCCCTGAGCACCGCCAGGAGTAGTTCCTGAGTGCAGAGCCAGGAGAAACCCCTGAGCATCGCTGGGTGTGACCCAAAAAGCAAAATAAATAAATAAATAAATAAATAAATAAATAAATAAATAAATAAATAAATAAATAAATAAATATGTCCATGTTACTTTCTAATAGATGCTTTACAGGTTCCACCAGGGTCCACCAATAGTTCACTAAGGTGAACTATTTTATGGCTCAAAAAATAGACCCTGTTAGTGATTTCGTTGTCAGCATTTATTTAATTATTTAATTATGCATGGCGACTGATGTGTGAGGAGCGCTCTTCAGATCAGGCCTTGAGCCTTCTTGGTCAAAGGTATTTTTCTTTCTCTGCCATTAGAGATCTTTTTTTGAGTTATATATTATCTAAATCTTTAAAAAACATCTGAGAGACTCTCAGTATATTGTGATGTGTAATTTAACTGTAAGTAACCTTTTCCTGGTGAAAGGACCATTGTTTTTTTGCCGAATTATAAATGTTATTGTATAATTTCAAGCTTTCAAAGGTTCTGATAACTCACAGTTGCACAGCGCCTCTGGAAGTCAGAGTGCCTAAGAGAATCCCATTTCCATATCTAAAATTAGAAATGACATGCAGAGACTAAGGCATTTTACCAGACATGGTAATGATACGCTTCTCTTTTTGTTAAAAACGTGAAGAGAAGATCAAGCAATAGCTCTTTACCGAACCAACGGTCTGTCTTCCTTTCTGTAGCCTTTTCTTCAGCTCATTTGATTTGAGAATCCGTTGTAGCCATGGCTTAATAATGTGTTTCTTACTACCGTCTTATTTTGGGGGAATAGGGGGCACAGGACAGTTTGGGGGGAGCAGAAAACCCAGTATTGCCTCAGGGGTTACTTTTAGCTCTGTTCTGGGCTGGGATCACTCCATGTGTTGCTGGGCATTGAACCACTGTTTGGGGGGAAGTTTTTTAAGTGTTACTCTGTTCTCCTATTCGAATTTTTTGAGGTTGTGCAAATATTCTTATTTTCTCATTTGTTTGTTGACAGTTACGTGTAAAGTAACCCCTGCCAAATTTCAGCCCAGTGTTTTGATATTGCTCCTTCTATATAATGTTTTCCTTTGAGCCGTACCTTGCCATGCTCAGGGCTACCCTAACCTGGTTCTTATGGGTTGCTCCCAGTGGTGCTTGGGGGGACCATAAGGTATTAAGGATTGGTCTGGGCGCCCCCTGTGTGAACCGTGTGCTCTTGCTCTTTAAACTATTTCTCTGGTTCTTATACAGTGGCGGGATGAGGGGTGTGTTGAAGTAATTGACTTGCCATGCGTTTGCATTGTGATTTTATAAACACTTCCTAAGGTCTTAGAGCAGGTAGGTGGAGAATTTCTGTTTGCATTTAGCCCTGACTGATAGTATTTGACAACAGATTCAATGTGTAAGGAATCCACCTCCTCCCTTCCCGTCCTTGTGTGTGTGTGTGGGGGGTGGAGGTGGGGGGCGGGGAGAGGGTGCCAGGAATTGGAGGAAGCTCAGTCCTCTCTGGTGACTTCTACCACCATCTGGGTACCCCCATTCCTGCCTACCATCAGACCGCCCGGCATAGACAACTGGCCATGGTCCCAGTCTAAAGGATCACTGCCCAAGCCCTTGGTAACTAGCTGCTTTATGGTTACACCCTTGTGTGCCAGTGCATTCATATAATTCAAATGTGATTATAATTTTCATCACCCTGAAGTTTACTGTGGCTTTTCCTACATATTAATATTTGACAACTTGCTTTTTTCTGTAGTTTTAAGAAGGTCCTATATTAAATATGAAAAAAAACGAAAAGTAAGGTATTGTTTATTTTTAGAATTACTTTTATATGCAAATATTTATCTATTTATTTATCTATTTATTTATGTATTTATCTATCTATCTATTTATATATTTATTTATCTACCTATTTATTTATTTATTTATTTGATTTGGGGGCCATACCCAGTCGTGCTCAGGGCTTACTCCTGGCTTTGCACTCAGGGATCGCTCCTGGTAGGGCAGGAGGCCATCTGTGGCGCTGGGGACAGAAACCAGAATTGCTGGATGCAAGACCCAGTGCTTATCTCCTGCACTATCTTTCCAGCCTCCAGGGAGGGTGTGTTCAAATTTTAGATAATACTGTGGCTAGCATTACTTTGTGGAGGAAATGTTGTACTGCTGGGTTTGTCAGATTTCTGCAATGCCTTAGGTAAATTTTGCTTTTCTTTTTTGGTTTTGGGGCACACCCAAGGGTGGCCTCAGACATCACTCCTGGCAGTGCTTGGGGAGCCATATGTGGTGCCAAGTATTGGTCCAGAGTTAAGGCAAGATAATTTTCACATTTACAAATGTCATTGAATCTAAATTGGAACTACCCACGTTTTCCCTTTAAAATTCTTTTCAGTAGTTTTCCAAAATGAGCAAAAAATATAAACTCTAAGTAGTGTGTCTGACCTCACTCAATCTTATTTTTTCTGCTCAGTATTTACAAACTTGTAATTTCACATAAGGACCAGATTCCCAGCATGCCTTGAATATATGTCCATATTGAACCTCTGTTTTCATATTGCCTGGGGCTGGAAAGCAACCCTCTCTTGGGTTGGGTTTTCTCTCTCTCTCTCTCTCTCTCTCTCTCTCTCTCACCCACACACACACACACACACACACACATCAGCTGTTGTTTGACTCAGATGACTCATTCCTGTCATGTTAGCAGTCTGGGCCCTGTAGGCACCCTGGAAAATTCCTTCTGCCTCAGTCTTCAAGACCCAAGACCCAGCTTGATCATGGTATTTGAGGAGCTGCCCTCTCCCCTGTTTACTCTCTGCTTTATTGCGTCAGAGGCTCCCATCTCTACTCCTGGTAGCACTTAGCACCCTGTATAGTAACTATTGAGTTACATGTCTTTTAGCCTTTTAGACTGAGGGTCTTGAGGGCGGTGCCTGTCCTGTACTTTCCCCTACACTCAGTAACTCAATCCTTAGCTTATAATAAGCCTCTAATATTTTTATTGATATTGAGAGACAGAGAGAGAGAGAGAGAAGAGAGAGAGATGGAGAGTTTGTCTCTACCTTAGTTGCATAGTAGAATAGAATCATATGAACAGCTTTTAGGGGAAAAGAAAACTACATCCAGTCATCACCCTGATAATTTAATTATATCATAATCTCTAAGGTTGGGACCCCGGTAGCAACTCATCTGGTGAGTTAAACTCATCTGGTGATTCTGATGTTGAGATTAGTGTGTTTACAAGGTTGAGAGGAGGTGCTTGACTCGGTAATCAAAAAGAAATTGATTCTCCATTATTTCTCTTTGGGACCCAAATATTGGGTGAGGACTCTAGGAATACCTACCTGAGATGAACTTTCTTATTTAACTTTGGTAGCACAGTACAAACCCATCTTTGAAAAAGCAGTTTCTCCCGTGGCAAGCAGATAATTCTGCGAGTGATGATGGTGATGAGAAGCTAATCAGCAAT